>VDFB02080350.1:0-120419 GCA_007258455.2 Sequoia sempervirens
GATGTATCCTTCTGACAATGGACACCAACATCAAAAATCACCTTAGCTAAATTAAATTGGCAAGAGATATAGATAAAGTTGATTTTTAGTCTTTGATCTTTTCTTATGATTTATCTTATTGAACCATTCTGAGGACCTCTCAATAATGTCTCAATGATTTAGAGAGAAAAGAATGGGGCGTCGATCATTATCTTTCATTTTTTGTGTGTGTGGATATTCTTGTAAACTAATCTTGGTGCATACTTGCTTAGTTGTGTGTAGAGAGGTTGTTTGGAGGAGATTGTTGACCATTGAGTATGCTTTGGTCTGATATATTCTAAACTTCTAAACTAGATTCCAACGAATTTTCCGTATGTCAAGATGTGAACAAGAACTATCCTATATGTTTGTAGAGTCAAAGTCCATTACACTAGATACAACACCATCCTGATTATTAATACCTTGATGCATCGTGTCTATGTGTTATATCAAAAATAAGGAATGACAAAAAGTCCCAATCCTGAATATAAGAAAAATCATCCCTTTCATCACCACACCTAATAAAGTCTTGGTGGATCATAGACTTGTTGGACTTTGGAATCAATCTTAAAATCAATGGTCAATTCATTCATTTTCTTCTATCTTCTTTCCACACTAACCTGGTATCATGACAGTCAGCAAAAACATCATCAATGCATTCATCCTACATCCACAAAATCATCAACATGCATACATCTTGCATTATCACAACATATCATAATAACAAAAAAATATAATCCACTGCATCATTATTATCATTTAAGTTGTTTGGAATAATATAGATTTGTTATTCTAAGTATCTTAATACATTGCATTATCATTCATCGCATCCATATCATAACATCCATACTATATACATCATCCATATATACATCTATATGTATAAACATATCATTAGATCATAACATCATAAACCGCATGAGAAAAGTACACCAAAATAAATGCATCCATTCATACATCCTGCATATCATAACATGTCATAACATACTATACAAAGATACTGAAAAAGAAGATAACAAATCCATTGCATTGCATCCATCTCATAAACATCGCATATCATAAACATTACATCATAGATCATCACATCTCGTATAAACATAAATAAAAAAATGCATCCATACATAATCATAACACATAAGTATAGCATCGCATCATATCATATGCATCCATACATCCATAAAGCATGAAAAAAAGGCATATCATATTGAATCTGAATCATCTCATATATTTATCTAAAAAATGACTATCGTGATACAATATCTGAATCAGTGTGTATGAATATCATCAAAATGTACAATGTAAAATAGGCTATAAAAAATGAGCCTATGAATGTATGTATAAATAATCAGGCTAGACAACAAAAGGTGTCTACAAAACTCAGGGAGCTCTATCCTTGGTTGCCTTTGTCCCCATCTACTAGCTAATTTGGCTATCTAACAGAGGTGGAAGCACTCGGTTGTACCTGGCTACGATGCTCAAAATCAGGTTGCCTACGATGGGGAGGGATGTCTCTGTAGTACAAATTCTACCAGTATGCCACCTCCTCCCTCGTTGTCCCATACAACTATGCTAACACTATTTATCCAACAAGCCCCTATGTCTACTAAGATTGCTGCTAAGAAATGGCCTCTAACTGTTGTTGCCACCCGACCTCCTATGCCAACTGAACATCAAAAGTTTGTCTAAGTTGGCACTCGTGATCCCTCTCTGTCATAAGTGTTAGAACCTACTGCCAAGCCTAATCTCACTCGGCCATCACAACCTACAACTATTGTCACAACTACTATATTTGTACATCTCAGGGATCTGGCCCCAATGATGGTTGTTGTGCAGGTGGTTGTTGTTCTAGTGGCTACTATACGAGTGGGTGTTGTGCGAGTGGTTGTTGGTGTAGTGGAGGTGGTGGAGGTGCATCAGGGACCTATCCATCATGTCACTAGCCATCCTAGCCATCTTGTCCTCTCCCTTGTCCTCTGCCCTTCCCATCCTACTGCTAGCCTCGTCCTCTACCTACTCCCCTCCCTCTCGGCCTCCCTCGAGGAGGAATTCTTGTTGGATCTATAAGTATGGGAGGGGACACAAACCAAGCATCATATGTAGGCATAGTCTAAGCATCGACCTACCCCTAATCATAGGCCCATGGCCTAGAAACAAGCTATATAAAACCCTCGACAACCTCATGGAGTGGTATCATAGGCCCCCAAGTCACCTCTTGAGCTGACCTAGCAAAAATGGAAGTATACTAATTGTCGGGCTTGTCTTGCCTCTCGCCAAACTATTTGGATACCTTGTCTGACAGGTATCACTCGATCATGGTATGCTCCTGACCCTACATGTAACGGGTTTGGTGAGCAAAGAAGAGTTGTTGCACATCGTCACACTAAGGTGGCATCTGTAGCCATGGCCGCCATCAAAACACCATCACATCATCAATCACTCTCCTCCAATATGGGATGTCGAGTTGGCCTATATGTTGTAGGGTGATATCCCCTTTGTACCTCCAAACAACTGGATCATCTAGCTCCACATAAGCCATGTGGATGATAGGTCAAAGAACAAAAATGTGCTCCCATGCCCATATGTGCAAGAGTGACTCCTGCACCAATCACCTTGACATCATAATACACAAACTAATGCATGTCATGATAAAGTGAGGCCAGCATCATTGGCTCCCATGCATATTGAGTCCTCCTGAAAATCATCCAGTGCCATGCCAACCCCCATCCGAGACTGAACCCTCTGCTTCGTCGATCTAGGGCAACCAACCCTAAGATCATTGCACCAACTATCAATCTAAAAAATTGGTGAGTGCCCTCTATACATCTCGAGGTCAATTTGTGAGTTGGCCAAGACAATAGTGTCCTACCAAAGAACCTCATGACAGGAATCATATCCTACATTGGTATAATAGATCACACACTCACCATGTATCGACAATCACAATATCCGCCATACATCCTCTAGTGTGATTGTCGCCTCACTAGTGGGTAGGTGAAAGGATGAGGTATCGCTATGCCACCACTTGCATAGCATTATCATCATCACCATTTACGAAGGTGTCACCATAATTTAAATTCCAAACAATGACGCCAGATGCATCCAAATTCTAAATCGCGACTAGCATCACTATTTACATGGGTGTCACCATTTGAAATCTGAAACCCTAATTCTAAATTACAAATCAAGGGGACACGTCGCTCATTACATCTATGTCGCAATTTGAAATCTGGAAACCTTAATTTCAAATCACAAAGTGCGTCGCCATTCACAATGATGTTGCTAAAAGGGTGAAAAGCATCGCTAAAACTCTAAATAGCATCACAATACAACGATGCCAACCTAGACCAAATTTCAAAGCTTAATAAATGCATCAAAAAGTCAAAATACAAGGAAAGTTTCGAATTGTGTACTGTTGGTCCTGCACCTAGAGGCCTTTGGTACTCTTGAACCCGATCCAAAATGTGTCGTGGGAGCACTCATTGCACCATTTCGTTAGGAGGTCAAAGCTCAAAGTACAACAATTCTCTCAAGTATGAATGCATAAATGACTTGAAAGTGATCCTTCATCACCCATTTAAGCCTAAAAATAAGGGTTTTTTGCCCTAATTTGAGCCAAAACTAGGGTTTTGACTTGTTTTACCTATTTCAGCACTTTGTGACCTATTTTGAGCCATTTTTGTGTTTCTGAGGCCATTTTTGGCATCCTGATGCATGTTTTGGCACCTAAACCTGTATTTTACCTTTGTCAAGAGATCAACCCAAAATTCAAAATTTTTGCCCGATCTCTTGAGTGGGAAGGGTACCAACTTATTCCTTCTGCTAGGGAAATAGTGGTGCATCCAAAAAATCAAGAATTTTTAATTTTTTTATCTAAGTGGCAACATTAATCCAAAAAGCGTCAATCATTGAACCAATATAAAAGGTACCTCAGTTCAAAGAGGGAAAAATGTAGACACTTCAAAATGTCTAAAATGATATCATGCACTCAAATCTAATATACTAACATCGCTTCATCCTAAAATCCATCTTCTTTTCTCTTAATTGATTAAATTAGCCTAGCTATTTAATTAACCGCATCATTTTCATCTGTTAATCTAATTGACCCAATTAGGTTAATTCCCCCCTCTTGAACTAACCTTTCATCCTATTAAATTAGATAAATAAAATTATTCAATTTAATCCCTAAGTCCTCTTATTTAATTAAATAGACCTAAGCTATTTAATTAAATATCATATCACATCCCCCTTTTCATTAAATCATTTATTTAAAAAATATCATATAATTCCCCTAATTTTCATAATTAAAACTTTGTTTTAATTATCAAATTACTAATTAAATCTAATCTTTCCACTTGCAAGGGAATATTCCTTGATAATATTCATCCTTTTCACATTCCTCCAAAAGGGAATATTCTCATGGAATATTCCTTCCCCTTTTGTACATTAAAATTTGGTTTTAATTAACTAAATGCTAATTTTTCCCCACCCATAAGAATAAATTCCTTGAGAATATTCTCTCTCCACTCATTTGAAAAAAAGAATATTCTTCCTTATAACAAACTTTCAACAAGCTTCTTGAGAAAGCTTTGAAAGTGTGCTTTTTTGCATGATTATGGACCGTTGATTAAATATCACCTTACATCCTCAACCCTTGATGAGAATCCATGATCCATGCCTCCATCTTCTCTCCATCTTGACCATTGATTGATTCTTTCAATCTTGACCCTCGGTTTCTCATTTTCTCTCCTATAAATAGTTCACTATTTGGAGAAAAAGGGATCCACCTTTTCAAAGCAAACTTATGTTGTTGAAAATCACATCCATTTGCACTCACATTTTATGTTTTAAAAGAATTTTAGGTTATTTTACATGCATTTTTAGCTTAGCTTCAATTAATGGCTTCCATGGTAACTTAGTTGCATCAATTTAGTATACTTTGAAACTAGGGTTTTAATCTTTCGAATCTTGCACACATCTAGAATAGCTTTACATACATTCACATCGATCATCTTAGCTTTTATCATATTAATTTAGCTTTCATCAAGTTTCACATACACATCTCATTGATTTCATCAGTTTTATTCAATAAAATTGATTGAAACAAGCTCATTATCCCAGGGATTGGGAAAGGATTTCCATGCGCAAAAGGGGAAGGAATATTCCATGAGAATAATTCTCTTGTTTCACTCATTTGAAAAAGGGAATATTCTTCCTTATAACAAACATTCAACAAGCTTCTTGAGCAAGCTTTGAAAGTGTGTTTTTTTACATGATTATGGACCGTTGATTAAATATCTTCTTGCATCCTCAACCCTTGATGGGAATCCATGATCCATTCCTCCATCTTCTCTCCATCTTGACCATTGATTGATTCTTTCAATCTTGACCCTCAGTTTCTCATTTTCTCTCCTATAAATATATCACTATTTGGAGAAAAAGGGATCCATCTTTTAATAGCAAACTTATGTTGTTGAAAATCACATCTATTTGCACTCACATTTTAAGTTATTTTACACACATTTTTAGCTTAGCTTCCATTAATGGCTTCCATGGTAACTTAGTTGCATCCATTTAGTATATTTTGAAACTAGGGCTTGCATATTTGAATCTTGCACACATCTAGAATAGCTTTGCATACACTCACATTGATTGCCTTAGCTTTTATCATATTAATTTAGCTTTCATCATGTTTCACATACAAATTTCATTAGTTTTCTTCAATAAAACTGATTGAAACAAGCTCATTATCTAAGGGATTTGGAAAGGATTGTCATTCCACATCAATGTGACACCACTCCCCCAATAGGATAAGTTTCAATGTCTTAGAGTAGATGTTTATCAAGCTTTCATGTTTTAGAATGTTAGTTTTAATGGCTTCTTCATCTTTGTTTAAATTGAATGATCTTATTGGGATTGATGCATAGTGGCTTAATTATACTTCAAATCCTCATGGATCAAGTGTAGTTAACCTATACTATGTCATCAGTCACATAAAGACTACTCAACAAAAAGTACTAGCCATGAAGATACAAAAAGAAAGGATAAGATGTTACTTAAACTAAAATTATGACATATCGACATAGAGGTAGAGATAATATAATACGAAGGAGTTAACCAAGACTCCTCTCATGATATTAAAGAAGAAAGATTAAGGAAGAGGAAATATCAAAGGCAACAACACAAGAACCATAGGGTGAGACTAAGTGCAAGCTAAGATGACCCATGTTAAAAAAATAAGAGTTGCACAGCTGCGAAGTTCCTGCCAAAGTGTGCAAGAATGGTTTTGGTTTTTATTTGTTGTGCAACAATTGGAGTGGAGGTAGGTGATGATTCCATTGGGATGCATTTTGAATTGTGGATTGTGTATGTTGTATATATCATGGATATATGGTGTCTAAATGAGTTGAATTTTGATATGCAAAAAGTACACATTGAATCTATTTGTTTCCTTATTTGCAGCCAAAATATTAGACATTTAACATTTCAAAAGGTATCTACCTATTGATTGGCAAGTTAATCCCCACAGTTGGAATTTTTTTTGCTCCAAGTGGTTTTGACTGCCAGTTAGAAATTTTGTTGGAGAAAACCTATAGTTTTGTGTGGCACACCTCCAAAGGAATTTGAACATTCACCCATAGCAGTCCAAATTATTAGGATCCAATGGGTGAATAATGTAGACTATGAAACAAGTAGGAGATGAAAAGAAGTTCAAACATCATCTTGAGAATCTAAATAGAACCTTGTGAAGGAGAAACATTGGATTCAATCTGATGAATCAATTCATCAAGGCATTATGTGGACTATTTTGAAAACTCGTGATTCAATAGACTTAATTTTGACTTGGATTCAGTGACTTGGAAAACTCATCAAATTAAAATAAATACTCAAATTTAAAACTTAGCATACATAAGTTTTTCCTACAATATCATTGAGTACCCATGAGTAATTGTCATGAGTTTCTCTATAAAACTCACCAGAACTCATCTTGAGTAAATGGGAGAGTTTCTTGGTCGTAAAAGGGATCTTATGACTACTTAGAGTGTTTTAAAACCATGGTGAGGATCTTCTTGGCATAAGAGCAAGGGTATAATGTGGTACATTCCAGTTCAATTGTTGATGGATCTATAAAGATTCTATGCTCCAATAAAACTTCTTATAATTTTTTTTGTAGTAATGAGGATGAATCAAACATAACTTTTAATGTTGAATAAAATCATGTAGTACCCAGGAAACCTGGTCAACCTCTCAAGAGTCCAAGATGGGTTTTGATCTTGGTTGGGGTCTAACCTTAGTTTGGCCCTAGCCTGGCCATTCATCTTGGTTGCGTACTTTCAACAAGTAATATTATTTGAAAGGTTTGGAGCTAACCCTAAAACAAAACAAAAAAAAACCTAACTAACCCTAGAAGTGCATTTTTTGAAGGATTTAGAACTTGGTAAAAATTGGAAAGATCAAAAGAAATGACATGTGTCATGAAGATCCCTACAAACTTGGAGGGCTTAATTTGGTCCTTTTTAAAAGAAATAACTAAAAATTGTTATTGGGTTGTGCAAAAACGTAATTGATAAAAATACATGTTTACTTCAGAAATATCAATCCTTACTAGTATGCCATCAAAAAAAAAATAGCACTTTCCATTAAAACTGGACCAAAAATAAATGCAATAGAATGAACCACAAAAAGCACAGAAATAAATTGAGAAAATTTATGACAACAAAGATTCAAAATTCCTAGTCAATAACAAAATTATGAAGAACATGTTACACATGTCAAGTCTATCATGAAGATCATCCAAAATAGTAAAACATATGTCTTTATTGATGCGTAACTATCAAACTTGAGAATTCTTCGAAGTTTTCTTCAATGCCCTTGTCCTTGTCCTTCAAAATATTTATGGTTTCCCCATTATAAAATATTATTATAAGGGTGGAATTACATGGCATAAAGCAGGTCAAAGAGAGTTGGCTTCAATTTTTGCAATTAAGTTTGTAGAGCACTTGCAAAATTGTGATCTTCCTCCCCCACATTCAGTGTGGCTTGGTTGCAGATTTTTAGAAAGTAATGAGAAATATAAAGAGGGAGATACTTACATGCCAAAGGATAGAGATGCCAAAAATTCTTTAGGTAGATCAATGGGTCTTGAAGAAAAATGTTTGAACTCATTGCAACCTTCTAGACTTTCATCCTTTCCCTCTCTTGTTTCTAAGGCTAACAAATCATTAGTTGTACAAATGATATCATCAAATCATTTCCAAGAGAGAATACCAAAGTGAGTTGGGATACCTTAAATTTTATTCCATAAAATAAAACTTTGAAAGTGTTCTCTAAAATTTAGATTAAAAATGGGAAGCACTTTTTTCTTTGTAAATATTTTATAAGTACTAGAATGCATTTTTTGTAGCATCTTACATATTTCATGGAATAACGAAAACATAAGTGACTAGCTAAATTAGAAAATTGTATTCCAATTTCCATTCTCTCTAATTTGCATAGTTTATTGTCATCGTAGCTTATTGTATATCTTTCATTGTAAGATCTCTAGAATTTAAGCATTGTTAACTTTACTCTCATATATCTTCATATGCCTATTTGGTCTGAATTGTTGCTTATCTAGATTAATGTTATGAACATTTCAAATGATTTCTATACAAACACACAAACACTGATGGAACCACATACAACCCACATTTGAGGGTGCCTACACAATTGAAATGTGTCATTCAAAATCCTTACTAGATATAGTTAATCTGAGAATTTCTCTTATTATGATTTAGCAAAGAAATTTTTTTTTAGGGATTTATATTTACCCAAAGTTTCAGAAGGACTTGAGTCTTTTTACTATTTTATTTTGTTTGAACTTTCTAATGGATCAATATAATCATTAAAGTTGGAAAAATGTAATGATAGGACATCCTGCTTAGATGGAAACATAGAAACTAAAGAAACTAACAACATCAAGTTAGATATATTGGAAGCTCTACGATGTTCATAGACACGTGCTAGAGAGGCAAAGAAAATAGCTGAACTTGTCATTCTAGAGAATGAAAAACTTTCATCTTTGCTTATCAAGGAAGCTTCACATAGAAACTTCTATAAACAATGGCCGGTAGTACTACAGATTGAGAATTCAAAGCTTAGATGGCAACTCAAAATAATGTAGTCAGAAGATCAAGGTAGTCTAGCTTGTAATTATTACGAATTCTTAAAGAGAAGGAAAGTGGTAAAAAAAAAGGACCAGTGTTGCTTGGTAAATCACCAAGGCAGATAATGCAAGAAGATAAAGAAATCAAATCCAAAGAGGAATGGTTCATGGTCTCTTGCAGTGGCTCTTGGTTTAATCCTTGCTAGTGTTGGACTTATTCTAGGATGGAGCATGGGATGGATTTTTCCCAATTTATGACTTCTTGTAGTAAGCTTACACTTGTTAGAGATTGCAATTTGTGTGAGATTTTCCAAGCAATCAAATTGCACTATTTTGGTATCTGATCATCTTTGTGATGCAAGTGTTTTCTATTCTTCAGTAGTTTTGTAGGGGCTAATTTTAGTTACCTATTTGTTTGATTGTTTTAGAAACCTCTTGTGTATTCCAAAAAAATGGTGGATACTATATTATCACACTGTATGTCGTGAATTCTTTTGGAAGCTCATGTGTATGTATTGTATATAGATTTTTTAGCTAGTGCTTCTATTCAATATCTAAATGGCATAAACAATTTTCATTGCTAAACTTGATATATAATACATTTCCTACTCCTTGATTCTCTTAGTTTGTTGACTCTTATTGGTCAAATTTGAAGGGCTGATTTTTTTCACATCAAAGGTTTTCTTTATTCAGTGGATCCATTATTAAAAGATAAAAGAAGGCTTTTTTAATTGCTAGGAACAAACACACTACATCCATAATGTATCTCTTCACCTAAGATTTCCCTATGGAATCTAGCAATACTGTAGAATTCTAGAAGTAATTCCTGCTCCAAAGTATCCTTAATTAGTATCAAAGACTATTCCAAGTTGATTTGTCATTGTAGGAAGTTCATTCCTCATTTGATCAAATTAGAGAGATAATAAGTTTGTTGCAGCTAGTCACACTTCCATGCCTCTCCATTCAATGTGATGGATTGTAATGATTATTTTCAAGTCCAATTGTGGTTACTAATTCATGGTCAAGTGGAACACTCCACAAATGTAATTCAGGACTCTGTTTCACATAAACATAAAGAATCTTATTATTGTTAGGATAAACTAATATGTTATCCTTTTTCAGTAACCAAGCTCAATATGTTGGTTACTGCAAACTATAACCATTCAATCACTACATAGAATTACATGGTTGAACTCATGTATATGCTAGATGTGGAATGAATAGTGGAGCTGCTATGTCAAAAATCAAAGACACTGTTATTGCTCTTATTGGACCTTTAAAGTTGAGAATAAATTTAGAAAGATGGTAGGGTTATAGTCCAAAGAACCAATTGAGAGCATACCAAAGAGGAATTTTATCAATGAAAGTGCATTAGATAAATTTATAATACAACCATAATATCATGCCCTTTAAAAGAGTAGCCAGAATAATGGTGGAATTAAATCTGCAAGAGGGCTTGGAAAAGGTTATAAAAATTGATTATGGAGATTGGCATCAAATTCAAATTTTAGACAATGTGGACGCATTGGAGATATTTTTTACAAGATGGAGGTTTTCATGCAATAAAGGATAATGAGGTAGGTACAGGGGCTCAAAAGCTACTTTCAGTTGGGATGGAAGAGTAAATGATGAAATCTATCTATATGCCCTTATATGGATAGGAAAAAAACATTTTGGACTCAAGAGGTAGGGATGTTATGGTGTTCAAACCCAACATAGCACAAGAAGTTCAACCATTAGGTATTTTTTATCCTTCTCCTAGATGCTCAATGCAATTAGAGGAGAAACACCTAATATTGTTGCATGCACATTGGTCGAGGTTGGGAATTTAAAAGGAAGGGACTGCAAAGAAATCTAGTAAGGTAAAGAAATGGATTAAGAAAAATGGTATGGTTTTACCTAGAGCTCTTGGTTTGAAGGGAGTCTCTTCTTTTGATGGGCACTAGAGTATCTAACAATTCCATGGAGGGTCCTCAATAGTCACTAAAAAGGCCAATTTTACTATCCTTTGATGAAGTCCGATCAATCTTGGACCAACCAAGATAGCTCTTAAGATGGGAAGATGGATAAGGAATTAGAATATGTTGGAATAGAAGGTGGTTTAAGCAAATATGTGGTGAGGGATGGTTTTTAATCTGGTTGTGAAAGGAAACCACACCTTTCCAAAGTTAGAACAAAGCCATGAAGAGAATTTTGTGAGCAAAAAAAAAATCTTATTAGGGACCAATAAAGTGGGGCACGTCCCTTTGAGGATTCCCCATGAATATTTTATCCCTTAACATAAGGAAATACCACAAAAAAGATTTTGTTACACAGGTTAGTGGATTTACATAAGCCAAATACTGTTATTCTGGAAGAAACTAAGGGATGGTGGTAAGGGTGAGGGAAAATATTATGGGAGAGCTTTCTACTTCTATGAAAGAGTGGTATTTTCATGCAATTCATTTAGTTGGGAGTTTTGTGGCCTTGATTATAGGTTGGAGGAAAATATCATTAAGGTTGATTAACTCTATTTGTTCTACCTTGGGCATTGGAGTTGAACTCTATTCTATGGAGTTGGGGAAATTTTACTAGGTGCTTAATATTTATGGTCCTTATGAAGAAAGGGTTTCCTTCTAGGAGGTGTTGTTGGCTCATAATTCGTTGTGATCTGGTAAAGTTATTTTAGGAGGTTATCTAAATTTACCACTGAAAGAGCTGAAGTGCAGGGGCAGAGAGAGTTCTCAAAAGGTTGGATAGGTTCTGTATACACCTAAAAATGGTCTGGAGAATATAATTAATAAATATGATTTATTTGATTAATTAATCTTAAATTCATCTACTATTGAATAAATAGAAATATTTATTTATATAGTTCATTGTTAATTCTTCTATTTTTGTCATATTATTTCCTCTTAATTAAATAAACAAATTTAAACACTTTGTTTTATTTAATTATTATCATTATTATTTCTTCTATATTTATTCATTTATTCTATCTTAATCACATCATTTTATCTTAATTAAATAAACAAGTTTAAATACTTTGTTGTTTAATTATCATATCTCTTCTATATTTATTTAATAAACAAATTTCTATAGTTTTTTTTATTAAGTTAGTTATTCTCTTTTGCTAATTTGAATAAATCAAAATATTCAAATAAAGGCAATTTCCACTATTCACTCACCAATAAAATTAGATATGAAATATCTAATTAATTCAACTGGCATTCACGGGAAAGCTGTGGAGACAACTTGGAGACAAATTGGAAATCAATTTGTCAATCTCCTTCCTCTAATTCTTCCTATCCTCTGACAAGATGTTTTTTTTGGGGAGGAACAATCCCCATGATTAGCTCAAGCTTCTTCATCCTTCACCATTCAATCCTCCAAATCAAATCTAGGCCTTTGTTGTGCTACCCCTTTGCAAATGTGTTGTCGTAAATCTATATATACATCCTCATTCTACAGGAAATGGACCCCAAATTTTGTGCAAACTTACTTTGCAGGAATAGAAATCAAGCAATCAAACATCTTAGCAATAGCAATATCATTTAGCAATAGCAATCATAATATAGAATCAATATCATGGTTGCATCGTAGATTATTGTAGCTTCCTTTTATCATATTCATGTCAGCATAGATTACAGTAGCTTCATCATATCATCTAGAAATCAACATACATGATTAGATTATTGCATTTAGCAGCATCTCATTCTCTAGATTGGCATTTTAATAGTCACAATGCTTACCAAATCTGAGAGCCCCGTGACTTAATAAATCTTTAGAGATAGAGAACAATATGATGCTTTCAATAGATTTGTGCTTTTAAATTAGTTTAATTGCTTTTAAATATTTGATATAATGTCTTATTAAGAAGTGTTTGTTATTTTACTCATTACTTATTCCACACTTACATTTTGGCCCCCACCGTGGGGCCCTAACCCATGTTTTAACATTTTTTTTTAAAAAGTGTTCGTACAGGATTCTGACATGTTTCTTTTAGCGCGAGTGAAATATTCTGTAGTGCATCCATCAAAAACTTTAGCGCTTCTAACATCTGTTTTAGTGCATCTGTCAAAAACTATAGCACTTCTAAAGACTGTTTCAGCGCATCGACTAGAAGCTCCCAGTGTGGCTGATTGTACCATGTTTAACTCTGTTTTAGCACATCCGATAAATTCTATAGCACATCTGAAATTTTTTGTCATGAATCTGATTGATCTTGTAGTGCATCTGATCAATTAAATGGCGCATCTAACCTTTTGCCTAGTACTTTTGTAATCTGACTGATTTGTTGTCTAGATCTGATGCGGTCGTGGCCAGTAATTTCATTTGTTGCATTTGGACTAAAATGAACCAATCCTAGGGTAGTCATTTGGATTAAAATATATCAATCCTAGGGTAGTCATCACACATTGCTATCTCGGTTAAAATAAACACCATTTCTTTTGTGAAGCAATATCTTCACTTAGATAGCAAATTGTCATAATTTGGGCTTTAAGAATTGAACATTTATCTACTGTAATTGTGTAGTGATAGGCCTATGCTCTCCCCTTAACTGGGTGATCAAAATTCCAAACTCATCTTTTGAATTCATGCACTTTAGGCTTTGTTAAAACCTTTAGAAGGCCTACCGTAGTGGGAAAAATTACTCACCCTATGGGAATGACCTGAGTGGGAACAACCAAAGCCAGGTTTTCCAACCCACTATAAAATAAAAGTAAAATTTGGGGAAACCCACATTTACCGGAAGTGTGCAAGATAACCATTCCCAAAATATTTTTTCTAAAGATTGGGAGGTCTCCTAAGGGATTTTATCATTTGCTGCTCCGAATGGATACCCTATCTACGAACTCTAGTGTAGTATCCAACTTGTCAGTTTTCGAACATTGAAATACTCACGGTGCAAGGGGAAGGAAGGATCTTCCCCCAAGACACCATATAATTTCCAAGGACCATTTGCTCAAGGGATCAAGAAATCTAACTTTGAGTACACGCCTAGAAAAGATAAAAACACGAGCGCCCTCTAGGGAGTGACATGGTTGTGTGAGTCGACGCAATTTTAAGATGTGGGTCGTTGAGTATGACGACTTTTTTGACCTTAAGAGTGAGTCTGCGTGAAGTGTATTATTTGTCAAAAACCTGTGAAAATCAAGAAGGATCATGTTTGATTCTTGAACATACACTTATTTTTTAGATTCTAGGACTTAAAAACAACTGTTTTACAATTGCTTGTGTTTTCAAATCATTAAATCAAATAAAGATCATCCAGAAAAAAGAAAAAAAAATCTTGACAAGTCAACCTGTGAAAACTTATGATTAGGGATTGGAAATCAACAACATTTGTCAAGAAATCCCTTGCAAAAAGAGTCAAGAAACAAAAGAAGCAACTTAGCTACAAATTTTTTTTGGAAAGAAGACGATTTTTATATCAAAGTAGAAAAGTATTGCTTCAACATAGAACTTTTATCCATAGGTTTCACGATTTTGCTAGAGGATATACTAATGATTTTTCCTTAGAGCCTTTATATTCACAAGTTTATTTTCAATGAAGAGCTCTTTCACAAAAGCATAATCATAGTCAATCCATTTTTCAGTCTTTTATCCCACAACCAGCAATAGAATATTCCAACAAGCCAAATCAATTCATACAATAGAGGAAACATTTGGAAACATTAGGCTTGTCATCAAAATCAGAGATTTACCAGCAAAGATACCATGTCAAATATACCTCAAAATTTGGAAAATTACACCCAAAAATCAGCCTCTTTACTGAGAAGAAAATCAGAAAAACACTGTGGAGTCCCAAAATAGCGCTTACACAATCTATTTTAGTGCTTCCACTCTATCTTTTAGCACATCCACAGTTCAAATAGTGCATTTACAGTATTTTTTAGTGCATCTAACAATTTTTATAGTGCATCTATCGATTGTAACCAAGACTTGCAGTGTCAAAAAAAATACCAGTATTTTAGCGCATCCACAGTCTATTTTAGTGCGTATGCCCTCTGTAATAGCACATCCACAAAACAAGAAAACAAAGAGCTATTGGAAACATTTTTCGTATTGTTGACATCAGAAACTCAGGTTTTTATCAGGACTAAAACATTTTCACAGGCCAGACAGTGTCTTGAACCTAAAACAAATACGATCTTACAAGTCAAAATTCATTTCAAGTTAAACCTAGATCTTGCAACTTTAAAGTGTCCAATTATCAAACACAAATCTTTGTTATTAGGTTAAGTTTCATCATCAGGATTTTTACATCCTACAATCATGAAACAAAACACAATAATCATATTTTTATCTTAGTCTCATCAATAGAATATATCATTCTATTTGACTTTGTTAAAATCCATTGACACTCATCCAAACACAAAAGATCAAAATTTTAGTGAGAATAGTAGATACTTGTATGCCAATTTTGACAAGGTTACAAAGACAGAAACATAGGGAAAAGGAAATTGAAACATCAAATATCATGGCTGAAGAAAATCCCTTTCATAGATTCCAGCAAAATGATGGAAATGAAATAACCCAAGAGGATTTCCAAACAACACAACAAGATCCAAATTCCCACAAATTCATGGAAAATTTTTTAGAATAGGATATGGAAAAATATCTTCTGATGCTAGCTGAGCTAGGTGCCAAACTTCCAAAAGACTTTGGCATCAATTGACTGAAAGAAACACCTAAAGCAGGTGAAACTGAACCACACAACACACAAAACACAGATCAAGTGGTTTCCCTAACATATCACATGCAAAATCTTCACAACAACTTCAAGATATGCAAAGAGGAACCACAAAGAGGTACTCATTACAAGACATTTTTCCTTATCCTTTTCATCCAAGTGTGGACATGATACCATTTCCTAGACATTGTGAATTCCCCAAATATGACAAGTATAATGGCAAAATAGATCCAATTGACCATGTGAGGGAATTCAAAACAATGAGTTTAGAGTTTTCACAAGAGGATACTTACCTAATGAGGTTATTTCCAAGGAGCTTAGGAGGTCAATATATGGAATGGTTCTCTAAATTACAACCAGGGATTCGATCCTTTGAAGAACTAGTCAACAAATTTATCTCACAATTCTCCTTCAATATTCAACATGAAGTAACCATAAAAGACCTTCACAACATGAAAAAAAAGAAGGGTGAGACATTCCTATCATTTCTACAATGTTGGAGAATTTTTTTTTGATAGATATCCTCATTCTATACCTAAAGAGGAAAAGATGGAATTATTTATTGACAACTTAACTGATGACATGAGCTATAGGCTTGAACTGCAATGTTCCCCGACATTTGAAAAAGTGATTGAGAATGGACTTAAAATCAAAGAAGCCTTGGTCAAAAGAGGAGTGATTAAACATTACAATGAAGGATCAAACAATACTAATTCCTCAAATCACTATGGCAACAATGATAAACCTAAATTTTGGCAAAAAAATAGAAATATTAGAAACAATGATGCTACAACTAACACACAAAATGTGAAACTAGTATTCAATTTAACGACAACAACTATAAAGAATAATCAAAATGAAAACCAGAACATCAATCAAGGAACCACTCAAAACAATAATCCAAACAATGGAGAATATCAACAACCATCATATCAAAGACAATCCAATTGACAGAGATTTACACCATTGGGACAAACATTGGAATCAACAATGAGAGAGCTTATTGCAAATAGACTTATTACCCTACCAGAAGCAAGAAATTGGGAGCCAAAAGTAAAACCATCTTGGTGGAATGATGCTGACTATTGTAACTTTCATAAAAAATAAAGGACATAAAATGAATGATTGTATGTAATTAAAGCATCTAATACAAGATTTGATTGACAACAAGAAGGTATTTGTTGAAGGACATAAAAAAACAACGATCACAGTGCATTTACAAATCCTTTACCCAATTATGAAAAGGGAGTCTTCTTCAAACAGTAAAGGAAAAAGTGTAAACTACATTTATCACAACACCATTCATTTGATTTCTGAGGTTGAGAAAAATAATTTCATTGATAATCAAACATATAACATTAGCGTCAATGACATCGTATCCCTGAATGTGATCCCAAACATAAACATATCCGACAACCATTTGAATCAATGTCATAAAAATTAGGGAAAGACAAGACTATCAGCCAGTCAATGTAACGATGAGGTGGCAATCCAAAGTGATACTAAAAGGAGTTGCACCTAAAACCATTACTCCCCCTTCAAATCAATATAGTATAGTCGATCAACTAAAGAAGATACCAGCACAGATATCCATACTGGAACTCCTTAAAATTTCACCATCACATAAGGAGGTTTTAGAATAGGCTCTTGTGGCCACAACGGTACCCAATAATCTGGATGGACCTATCAATTTCAAGCTATGGTGGGACATTTTACCATGCCTCATTGTTTGCCATTCTTTGAACAAGATGATGTGTCACTTAATCATCTACACAAAGCATCCCTTCATATAGAAGTTTTAATCCATAAACACTGTGTCAAACGTGTCTTAATAGATGGTGGAGCTGGATTAAACATTTGTACTTTAAAATTGATTTGTGCACTAGGTTATTCTGACAATGCTATTGATGCAAGAAGAAAGATCACAATAAAAGCCTATATGAAGAAGAGAGATCTTCCAAGGGGTTGATTGTGTTACCAATTCAAGTGGGACCAATTTTCAAGAATATAGTTTGTAAAGTGTTGGACAAAGAGTTGACTTATAATATACTCTTAGGATGTCCATGGATTCATGAAATGTAGGCAGTGCCTTCGACCTATCATCAGTGTTTAAAGTTTCTAGTCAATGGACATGAAGTCACTATATCAATTGATTACAATACTCCTCAAACTTGTAATATGCTTAAGACAACTCAAGACACTTTGGTACCCCATAATAGAGAAGAAAACACTTCTAGTTCATCCAGTGTTGAAAAGCAACTAAATTTTATATCCAAATGGGTTGAGAAAAAGGACCAGTCAAAGGAAACAACTATTGCTAACCCCACTTCATCAAACAATTAAAATCAATTGGATTCTCTATCACAACAATTCAGAAACAAGATCCAGTTAAAAGACAAGGGCATGGGAGAGTATTCACTTGAGCAATATTTATGTCTTTCACAATTTTTGCCATCTCCAAGAACATATGGACATCCATCAACATCAACACAACCATCATCAACACCTATCACAGCTTTAAATGATATATTTATAAAGGTGGTTACTCTAGAAGAAGAATCTAAAGACAAGGCCATTCTCAATTGGCTCTACAAAGATGAGGAAGCCTCAATGTCAACAAATATCAGCATTAAAATAGATCAATATGGAAAAGGAAAAACAATATTAGAGAAAATGGGATATGAAGGAAAAGGGCCAATAGGAAAAAGGAAAGAAGGCATTGTAGAACCCATCCAACCTCTCACACTTCAGCCAAAAGACAAAACAAGATTGGGTTATACAGGGGAAACAAAAGAAGAAAACACTCACAGAGTTGTAGAAAGAATCCTTCAAATGTGGGATAATTCTGAGATAGATTCTAATGAATATGAGTGGGACTCTTTATCAAAAACATCATGAAAGTACATACAAATTGATGTTATAAAAGAGTATGCACCTAAACGCAAGGAGGGACAAAGCTCAAGGACTAGACCCCTTGTATTTGAATCAAAAAATATCGATGACTCAAGTGAGGATGAACAGATATTAAGTGAGATAGATGACTTGGAGGAGAGTACTATCATAGACCTTGACATTACCCCTAAATTTTTTGAAAACATTGCTATCAGAACCTTTACTGCCGTTGACCTTAACCAATATGATGACTTCTTACCATTAATGCATCCTGAACTTATCAACTGGGAACCAATTGAACCTATCAGTATTCCCATCTTTGAGAATGATGATGCTATCATAAATTTCCTTTGTTGTGACGAACTAGACACAAGTGCAAATCATAAATCTCATAATGACACTCCAAGTCAAGAGGGTTTCAAATCTTTCAGTTGCAAAATTGAAAACAAGAACAATAGATCTAATGGTGAAAACCATTCAATGGCAACATTAGATCTTAAAAAGGTAAAAATAAAGAACGTATCTAATGGTGAAAACCTCTATGAGGCACCAAAGGATGGAAGATTTGACACCCTTCTAGAAAATTATCATGAGAGATCATCAGTGCTAGTGGAACCTACACATTCAATCAATATTGGCACAACATAAAAGGAAAAAACTCTACAACTGGCAGCATCAATGACAAAATAAGAAAAGCTAGAATTCGTCAAGTTCTTTGAGGACAGAAGCATTAACTTTGCTTGGTCATACTCTGATATGCCAGGGCCAAATCTAGATCTTCTAATGCATCATCTATCTTTACCATCCAGAATCAAACAAGTAAAAAAAAACTAAGGAAAATGCATCCCCACATCGCATTGATGGTAAAAGATGAGCTAAAAAAGTTGTTGGATGCAGGGTTCATAAGATCCATCGATTATGCTGAGTGGATTTCAAATATTTTACCTGTATCTAACCCAAATAACAGTATCAGAATATGCATAGATTTCAAAGATCTAAATAAGGCATGTCCAAAGGATGATTTTCCTTTACCAAACATTGACATTATTGTCAATTTAACAGCAGGGCATGCCATGTTGTCACTAATGGATGGCTTCTTAGGGTATAACCAAATCAAGATAGCACTTGAAGATCAGGAAAAGACAGCATTCACCTGTCCTTGGCGCACATTCTATTGGAACGTCATGCCCTTTGGGTTGAAAAATGCAGGTGCAACATATCAGCGTGCAATGATCACTATTTTCCATGACATGATACATAATTTTATGGAAGATTACGTGGATGATATATTGGAAAAATCATATACAAGAGAAGGACATCTGGAGATTCTGTGCAAAATCTTTACCAAGCTATAAAAATTCAATGTCAGATTAAATCCAAAGAAGTGTGTGTTTGGGGTTACATCAAAAAAAATCCCTGGATACATAGTTTCAGAAAAAAGAATACAAGTGGATCTAGCTAAAGTCAAAGCAATAATGGAAATGTCGCCACCAAAGAATATCAGTAAAATATGGTCTCTACAGGGTAGGTTACAATCAATCAGGAGATTTATCTCCCAATTAGCAGATAAAAGTCATCTATTCAATCATCTACTACACAAGAATGTCTCTTTCAAGTGGGATGAAGGATGTGAAACAACTTTTTCTCAAATAAAGAAATATCTAATGTCGCCTCCCATACGCATGCCACCTACAAAAGAGAGACCATTTTTATTATACATTGTAACAACATGAATTTCTTTAGGAGCTCTATTAGCACAAGAAGATCCTACAGGAAGGGAACAAGCCATATACTATATCAGCAGGACTCTGAATGGTTATGAAATAAATTACACCTTCATCAAGAAAGCATGTTTAGCAGTGGTATTTTCTACCCAACAGTTGAGGCATTACATGTTGACCCACACGGTTAATCTCATTGCAAAGATTGATCTGTTAAAGTACTTACTCAACAAGGTTGCTCTAATAGGAAGACTAGACAAATGGGTCATGATCTTGAGTGAATTTGATATCCATTATGTGGATAGGAGAGCCATCAAAGGTCACGTGATTTTCAATCAATTAGATGAAGCTTCATTATCTGATAATCATCCAATGAACATTGAGTTTCCTGATGCAGACATTCTTATTGTGACAACACAACCATGGAGGCTTTATTTTGATGGGTCATACACACAATGTGGGTTTGGTGTGGGCATTCTATTTGTCACACCTCAAGGACATAATATCCCAAGGTACTATAGACTCATGTTTTCTTGCACAAATAATGTAGCTAAGTATGAGGCCTTGATTATTAGTATCAAAGTGGCGGTTGAATGGAATATCACAGAACTACAATTATATAACGTGATTTACAACTAGTCATTTATTAGGTAAATGATGAATATGAGACAAAGGATGAAAATTTGATGTCATACAAGAAGATGATAGATGATCTCAAAAATCACTTTGTAGATATCAAGTTTGAACATATTCCAAGGGTAGAAAACAAATTTTTGGATGCTATGGCAACAATTACTTATCTTTTACAATTGCCAAAAAAGTGAGGTCGTTATGAGTTTATGGTAGAACAAGTGTCTACTCCTGCCTAGGATAGCCTAGAATCTCAGACCATATTCCATTTAGTTGACGTTGAATCCTCCATTTATGGAAAGACCTATGCTTACCTAAAAAATAATATCCTTCCTCCCAATCTTTCCAAAAACCAAAAATGCAACTTCATTCGCAAAATCGCACGACATACATTAATTGTTGACGTACTTTACCGTCGAGGTGTAGATGGTACTCTTCTTTAGTGTCTAGAACATGATGAGTCTGAGACAACTTTACATGAGGTTCATGAAGGTATTTGTGGAACTCATTCAAATGGACCAACCCTAGCAAAGAAACTCCTCCCTTTGGGGTATTACTGGCCAAATATGGAGGAATCTTATCAGTTTGTTAAGAAATTACAGAAATGTTAATGCACCAGCACAAGAATTGCATATGTTTACATCAACATAGCCCTTTTGTCAGTGGGGACTAGACCTGGTAGGAAAGATAAATTCGTCTTAATCCAATGGGCACAAATTTATAATCACAACAACGAAGTACTTCACAAAATGGATAGAAGCGGTTCGTTTAACAACAATCACTGGAAAACAGATCTTGTCTTTCATACTAAACTACCTCATCTGTAGATATGGAATTCCCCAATCCATTATAACAGAAAATGGTAGACCTTTTAAGAACTAGGATGTCGAAGAATTGTGTGAAAGATTTCATATCCAACATCATTTCTCAACACCATACTACCCTCAAGGAAATGGCCAAGCAGAGGCCTCAAACAAAACAATTTTGAAAATTCTAAAGAAAATGGTTAACGATGTTGGACGTGATTGGAATGTTCAACTAAATCTTGCATTATGGGCATATCGAGCTAGCATTAGAACACCCACAAGAGCTACACCATATGCATTGGTATATGGATCAGAAGCTATACTACCCATTGAGGTTGAGATTCCATCACTTTGTGTATCACTGAAAGGTATCACTCTAGATGAGGATTATAGGGTCTCTAGACTGCAAGAGTTGGAACTATTGGATGAACGTCATCAACAAGTTGTGAACCATTTGATGACATATCAACAGAGGATTTCCAAAAGCTACAATCAAAGGGTAAAGCCTAGAGTCTTTCAGGTTGGGGATTTGGTCCTAAAAGAAAACCCTAGAAATCAACAAGACAAAAAAGAAATGGAAGTTTGAACCTAACTAGCTTGGTCCCTTTGTCATCATATCAATTTATGGATCTGGGGCCTATCAACTATCTACAACTGAAGGGGATTTGTTTGATGAACCTATCAATAGTATCCATCTCAGAAATTTCTACACCTGAATCACCTAGTGCACGGTCCAATGGTTACCTTGATGAAAACCTGGAAAACAAGCATCTCAGTGATGGGAAAAATACAAAAAAAAAATACAAAAGAGAAAAATACAAAAAAATCATAAAGATTGAAAAAGTGCAATAAAAAAATGTAGTGAAAACTTGGAAACATGCGCTATTTGTGATTTAAACCAACTTTTCTATCTATTAGAGGCATGTCATGGTCATTCACTTTCACTATCATTATCATATCATTACAGAATGGTGATGTCTCACCCTAGCTTGGGGGAAAAACCTCACTGGGGGCAATAAATTTGAGCTTAAACAAACAAAAAAACATCAGTGTGACAAATGCAAAAAAAAAAATGATCAAAATGCAACCCAACATGGAACATCAATCACCATCAGAAACGAACCAAACATCCATATCATATCGAAAATCCAAAAATAGGTCAAAAATTAGTCAAAAAGTAAAAAACAGAGTCGTCTAGTCGAACTACGTGGTCCTTGTGTGTATAGCGTAGGAAAGGATAATCTTTGATCAACCCTTGAGGCCCCTAGGATAGGTCTTTAGGTTAGTCTTTTTGGTCAAAATATTGAAAAATCACAAAAAACATCAAAAAATCGAAATAAAAAACAAATCAAAATGGATGAGATAATATGAATAATGGTTTAATACTTTAAGAAAAGGTTGGATGGCTGCACTTTGATCTTTGTTATCATTTCTTTGGAGCAACTCGATGATGTATTGAACTAGAGAAGCTAGGAAGGAGAATGGTATTTTCTTTGTTGTTTGTGAATTAATCATTATTATTATGTGAATTATCGCGAGACGTGCTCTACAAAGTATCACTGATGACATTCGAAATTCACATAAGAAAGTGATTGATTCTTGTCTGTTTACACAAGAAATGCTCAAGTCATCTCGGTTTAATTATACCTAGATGCTTGTGTTCACTTGCAATATCAAAAATCATAGTAGTACTCAGGCCATCATGGTCTAAATTATACCATCGATGCTTGTACTCACTTTCAACATTTTAAAGCTCTATGATGATACAAAGCACAATAAATGGATTGTTAAGATGTCAATGTTTGCATGTAGATTTGCATGGTAAAATATATTGCATTCATGATAGTTTTACATCTGCAGAGTGTTTGTTACAAAAGCTGGTAAAGGATTCAAAAACGATGATATATTTTCTCATAATAAATTGAGTATACTTGACATTAACAAAAACATCATCATTATCATATAGTTGCATACATTAGAAATAATTTAATTTATCATTTCATCATTCATATATTTGAATCAAATAAATTGCATTGATCATATCATATTTTTCATATCACACATCATAAAACTGCATGAGAAAAAAACTATCAAAAACATCCTCAATATCATGTGATTACATTTCCATATCGTATGCCCATTCATTATATCATACAATCAGCATACCATTATATTCGTTACATCATATATTTGCATTTAAAATATATCAAATAAGTAAAGTACACATATCCCATTTACATCATATGTCATGTATCATTAAAACACCATATAGGTACATTATCATATAATTTAGAATTGCAGATCATCATACAACTATTTCATCCATATAAATAATTGTATACATCAAGCATACATACATACATCATGATTATAAATTGCATCCATACATCATATTTACACATCATAGATAGAACATCATAAATCATAAGCATATCATCATGATTGTAAATTGCATCCATAACATCATAATATAAGGATCATCACATGGCATATATAACATAGAAAATAAATGCATCCATCATAGAATCATATAGAACACATAATAGATCGATAAAGTCCATTGCATATCATATAGATCTCAAAATCATAATGTCAAGTATACAATGATGTCTAAAATGAAGAGAGAATCATCAAAAATGGTTGTGAATCACAATAATCAGAGTGTACATCACATCTCAAAATACATCAGAAGGTACAATCATGAAGCTATGTGCTGCTAGCTCCAGATGGTGTAGGCATCTCGGGACCAGTCCCTCCACCACCAAATGTACTAGGATCTCTTGGGTCTCTTGGGAGAGGTTGTGTCACACCTCTACTCACAGTTCTTGACTAGGACCTACCAGATCGAGACTATGCATAACTCACCCTCTATTGTGAAGGAACAAAATCATAGTATTTACCTCTATAGTACTCTTCCTCCCGACCTAAACAAACAACCTCTCTCATATGATCTGCCACAGATGTACCATCAGCCAATCTCTGTAACCTCTTGGCTATCAATTGTGCCTACTCTGTGGCCCATCTAGAGGCATCCCTCTCAGTTGTCAATGATGTAATCTATGTCTGGGCCGCAGCCAACTAAGCATGTACCTGCACTAGAGCCTGTGCATGTGACTAGGATTTTTCCTACATCTGAGCCTGTGTTTGCGTCAATACACCCTGAGCCTAAACCAATTGACACTGTAAGGATTGTACCTACACCTGTAGGCTCACAATCTGGGTCTACTACTGTTGGGATGGTACACTAATCCGCACACACTGCTCTGTAGGATCTCCCACTCATTGTCTCTTACGAGGCATTGTATACTCCTGCACATCTATGGCTGGACCTGATCCACTTGGTCCCAACCCACCTAAACCATCTCCACTATCATACCCCTCCTCCTCTCCACTACTCTCATCACTACTACCCTCCTCACCCCCACTATCCTCCTCATCACCACTTCCCTCGACATCCTCCATCTCCTCTCTCCTCTGTCGGCAATCGTGTGCAATGTAAACCTCCTCCTCATCAGGTAGTGGTGTTGGCTCATTAGGAACAGTAATACATGGAAATGGATGAAGAAATAGATACTCTGCATAATCAGATGAAACAAGTGGCTCAACAATATCAGGTCAGATCTCCCAAACTAGAGGTGGTAGAGCCTGGAACTCTTGAACAACAACATTATATGAAAGGTTGGGCCCCCATTATGTAGAATCTACCTATCGACAAGCATAATGGGAATTACCCTGGGGCATGCCCTAAACAATACCATACTGTCTAAGCACTCATCTGAGCAGAAATATCTCCAACAACCAATGTGTCTGCCCAATCAGAATCATTCACTAACATAGATAAGGTAACTAAATGTTGTCGTCATCCCAGTGCTCACAATCTAAGTATGTCCACCATGCCACAGTCTCTATATCATCCAATACTCTCCTCAAGTGATCCAACTTACCCAGTCTAGGCTGAGTAAGTCGGCCTACGTATATATGTACATATGTTCGCATGGAAGGTCGTTGTCTAACCATCATTGGACGCATAACAACAATATGTTCCCATGCCCACACCTGTAGAAGAGTGACTCCTGAAGAAAAACTATGACCTCCTAGGTAAACAACCAAATGTAAATCATGACATAGATGGGAAAGCATACACATGCCCCAAGCATATCTCATCTCATGCACAATCATGCTCTCCAACACATGGCTCCAACCAACAAAAAGTACCTTTGACCTGCGATCAGGACAAAGGAACCCTCTAATGAAACCAACAAGTATTGTAGGAAAAGTGGCATAAGCATCCACCATCTCACGCCACAGAATCCAATATCTAGAAATATGATCATCTTGAAATACTCTGCAAAGAGCCTCAGTCCCGCCCTACTCTGATGAATCATACACTACAATTTCAACAATGATGGGTATCCTCAGAATACACTAGACATCCTCAGGGGTGACTATCATCTTGCCAGTAGGTAGGTGGAAAGTATTATGCTCGCTATGCAACCTCTCTGCTAAGGCTGTCAAGAGACCCCGATTAATCCTAATCTAGGCCATATCTAATAAAGAGGAAAAACCACAATGTGTAATAACTGTCATCTCGGGTTGTGCTAGCTGGGGTATCAAATCGAATGTCTGGGGAAACCGCTCTTGAATTTGAAGGTTCGTCAAAGCCTCCTATCATCACGAAATATTCAAAGTCAGTACTTTTTGTCAAATCATCAAACATCACTTATCCTATCAAATCTAATTAGCTCTAGTGAGAATTTTGATCAAATCTCATGAGCAAGCATCATCAAACGTCACCTATCATGAGGTCAATCATCAATCTTAAAATTGTACCTCACCTATCATGAGGTCAATTAATCAAATCAACCTCGCTTATCATGAGTTAAATCAAACAAACTATAATTATTCTTTGCCTATCATGAGAATAATTATCATCAATCAAACATTAGACCTTGCCTATCATGAGGTTGAACATCATCTACATGATTAAGATCATCAATCATATCAAACCAATGGTTGACATGATCGAAATCAACAAAATCAAGGATAAATTTGGAAAACTACATCATTCTGACTTGGATGTGCTAAAACAGTGTTTCTAGGCACCACAATATCAAAAGCATCATTAAAACACCTAGAAACGCTAATACAAGCGCTCAAAGCGCTAATTCATCATATGCGCCATTTCAGGTAGTCACAAGATTAAACTAGTCAAAGCACTAAAATACCTATCCTAAGTGCTATAACTTTTGAAGCGCCAAACTAACCTATCAAATCACTACAAAAATTAACCTAAGCGCTACTTTATTAAAAGTGCTAAAATAGACCATGAAAGCGCTACATCGGGCCTCAGAAGCACTAAAAGAAACCAAAAATTTAAAATCCAAAAAATGGCCCAAAGAACGAGAAAACACGAATAACAAAGAGGTGCATGGGTATGTACCAGAGGTCTGTAGGTGGTCGGGCAGTTGTGATGACGAACACGCTCGAATCAGTGAGTGTGGTAGGGGATTGACATCTTGCTCCAAAGTTGCTCTCACTACAAATCTTCAAACTCCAAATGCACAAATGAATTCAAATTCACCTCCTTTTAACTTTTTATAGGTTAATAAAGGGATTTTTATGGGATTTATTTAAAAAAAATTACTAGAGGATTAATTCAAAACTCATCACAGGGGCAATTTCTACATTCTTTATCAAGAGATAAATTATTTCATCATGAAATCCTTATCAAATCATCATAAATCATCAGAAAATCATGTAAAAATTAAAAAATTCCAAATACCTAAAAAAATAAAAAAATTCATCAATTTATCTCCCAAGGGGGCATATATTCATCATCACAGCAAAAATCCATGTCTCAAGCATACTGAAAAAAAAAAGAAAATCGTCAATACTAGTAGTAGCAACAAAAATTTCTTTGAAGCAATGTGTAAACACATCATTTCAAAGAGGGGAAAAATGTATACACCTAAAAATGGTCTAGAGAATATAATTAATTAAATATGATTTATTTGATTAATTAATCTTAAATTCATCTACTATTGAATAAATAGAAATATTTATTTATATAGTTCACTTTTAATTCTTCTATTTTTATCATATTATTTCCTCTTAATTAAATAAACAAATTTAAATACTTTGTTTTATTTAATTATTATCATTATTATTTCTTCTATATTTATTCATTTATTCTATCTTAATCACATCATTTTATCTTAATTAAATAAAAAACTTTAAATAATTTGTTGTATAATTATCATATCTCTTCTATATTTATTTAATAAAAAAAATTCTATAGTTTTTTTTTATTAAATTAATTATTCTCTTTTGCTAATTTGAATAAATCAAAATATTCAAATAAAAGAAATTTCCTCTATTCACTCACCAATAAAATTAGATATGAAACATCTAATTAATTCAACTAGAATTCATAGGAAAGTTGTGGAGACAGCTTGGAGACAAATTGGAAATCAATTTGTCAATCTCCTTCCTCTGATTCTTCCTATCCTCTGGCAAGATGTTTTTCTGGGGGGGAACAATCCCCATGATCAGCTCAAGCTTCTTCATCCTTCACCATTCAATCCTCTAAATCAAATCCAGGCCTTTTTTGTGCTGCCCCTTTGCAAATGTGTTGCCATAAATATATATATATAGCCTCATTCTATAGGAAATGGATCCCAACTTTTGTGCAAACTTACTCTACAAGAATAGCAATCAAGCAATCAAACATCTTAGCAATAGCAATCATAGTATAAAATCAATATCATGGTTGCATCGTAGATTACTATAGCTTTCTTTTATCATATTCATGTCAGCATAGATTACAGTAGTTTCATCATATCATCTAGAAATCACCATACAAGATTAGATTATTGCATTTAGCAACATCTCATTCTCTAGATTGGCATTTTAATAGTCACAATGCTTACCAAATCTGAGAGCCTCGTGACTTAATAAATCTTTAGATATAGAGAACAATATGACGCTTTTAGTATATTTGTGCTTTTAAATTAGTTTAATTGTGTTTAAATCTTTTATATAATGTATTATTAAGAAGTGTTTGTTATTTTACTCATTACTTATTCCACACTTACAAGTTCCATTTTTCAAAGTCCATGATAAGTGATCCTGAAAGGATTAGAACATTCGTAGAGACTAGAGGAGATTCAAACCAACTTCCTATTGTTCTTCATATTGTGAAGGAAGATTGTAAACCTCCAAGCCAAGTCAAATTTAATCCTATTTGGTTAGAAGATGAAGAATTCATTAACATTGTGAAAGTAGAGTAGGAGATTGTTTATGCTTCTTTATAGGAGACTGCAAGCCAACAGTTTCTAGAAAACCTAAAAAAAGTCAAGAAAGTTGTTGCTCTTTGGGTCTATAAAAAATGTAGGAAATATGATTAGGATCTTAAGGCAGCAGAGCATCAACTTGCAGTCGTATATGCATAGAACTTTGAGAGGAATTTTGAGGTAGATTCAAGAGCTAAGCTAAAAGTTTTGGAGAAAAAAAAAAGCAAAAACTATTGGTAGTTAAGAAAGCACAATGGGAATTAAATAGTAAATCTTTGTGGTTGTCTAAAGGAGATGAAAACACAAGTAGTTGCCTGAGCTATTGATATAGGGGCTACTCCATGATGACTGGAAAAAAATTGTTTCAGGAGGATTAGCTGGCACACCAAATACTTGTGGTTATAAACTCTAGCAGATAGTGTAACCTACATAGAATGTTTCCCAAACATATACTTTAATGCTCTAATTATTCACTCTAGTAATGAATGTCCTGCAAGCCAGCCATGTCTCCCCTATATGCAAACACTGCAAACATGGAAAATCGTTAACATAGCTAAAGCCCTAATCACCAATTGTTTAAACCACCTGACAATCTGTAGGAGCCTCCTCTAAACTCGTGTGCTCTCCTGTGTTAGGAGATTCAATGCACCTATCAACCATCTGCAACATGAATCACACATCACCAAAAAATCTCCACTGAATATTTACGGTAAAAAATACGCAACTTTACTAATAGAAATAGCAAACCAAACAAATATTTTGAAACATTCTGCAAACTCATTGGTTGTTTCAACCTACATTAATCACTGTTTAACGATTGAGCCTCCGCAATAGTTCCCCAACAGGAACTAAAAATGAATTGAACCCTGCCCACGTTAACCTTATACCACCTCACTGTATAAAAATGTCATAAACAATGTTAGTATGAGCTTGCCACATTATCAATAAGAAATCCTATAGGTTTGTATTCAACTGCAATCACTTGATATTTCATGGTAGATCTAGTTTTCATATCACAAAGGTGGAACTGTGTCTACATGATAGATATTTGTATTATCAAAATAAAATTTTAGAAGCTAAAAGCATCCAAAATATCTCAATGTCTCAAGCTATTTTTAACAAGGGCTTCAAACATGCATTTACAATCATTTTTTAACCACACATAAAATCAATGTGTCTAAAACTTCTGCCATTTAGATTCTATTTTCTTTTTCTTTTTTAGCATCCATTTTATGTTTCAAACTACATGTTTAGATAGCATCATCAACAAATAATTTTAAAATTTCAATCACTACCAGTGTGATTTTAAGTTCCCCCTATAATTACAATCAATGATAGTTACTATGACCATTGCAAGAGGGTTAACCTTAACCCAAACTATATTGATATCAATCTTGGCTTATCACGGGGAACAAATAGTCCTATTATGTTTAGATTATTTTGAAGTAAATCAAGATTAAGCATCCAAAAACTTCCAATGTCTCCAGTTATTGTCAACAAGGTCTTTGAAATGCTAATCACCTCCAAGTATAGCCTTTTGATGTTGTCTAGCTAAGTTTCTTTGTTTTTTTTTATATCTCTCCCCTGAAGATGATCTGTTGCAATCCTCGAGGAGCTACAACTCAAGGATGCATGATCAAAAATTTCTATCAAGATAGCATGGTGCATAAGTGTAGAAGAAGCTTTATCACTTTTACAGAACCTTTGGCAAGAAATAATAGAGAAATTTTAATTGATTGGGGTGTCATTAAAGAAGCTTCACTAATACATCTATTCCAATTGAGAAAAACTAAAGCATATTACTTTTTTTTCCACATATTCTCTCAGCAATGCTAGTGCATACAAATGTAGTCTTTCTTCCCTTTTTCACCTCATCTGTAGCAAAAGAAATGCAAGGATTTCATAGTTTTCTACCTAATTAATGGGCTCAATCAATGTTTCTTTTGAAAACTATACGAGTCATTTAAGTTAGCCGATTTAATTTTTTGGATTTTTTATGACTAAACTCCTGCCTTAATAAGTTTGATTCATTCTCTCCTTTGTTTCATTGTAGATGTCTTCTTTTATAAAAATTAATAAAATAAATTTTCATACGATTTTGAAGCAAGATTCCCTTACTATTCACAAGGAAATTTTGGAACAAATTGAGTGATGGCCAAATCAAACTGAAAGTAGCTTGATCAATCCCCTGAAGCCCAATAGAATAAAAAATTGTAGAATAACACCATAGCTCAGGAAACTCAAGTTAATGATATAGGTGGTGGAGTTCAACATGTTAGTGTTGATATGGTTCTCCCTCCTTGGATGATTCAGATAGATGGATGAGAGATGTAGCCTCCCTACAAAAATGGGATAAGATTACCTATGATGCATTTGTGGACCCAGAGGGTGAAAAAAATTGGCAAATAGTTATTTTTTTCAAGTGGAAGAAGGCAGTCTATGTAGATGGATTCCTTAAGAAGTTGTTGAAATAACTATTATTCCTCCTGTTTGATATTTGATATTGTGATCTATCAATATCCTTAGTTAAACTATGATCTCATGAGTTATTTTACATTTACAAAGTTGTGTGTATCTAATTGTTATCTCAACTTAAGTTACTTGTGGTCCTCCTAGCTTTTTATCCATCCTGGAAATTTCTAGAATGGTGGTCTTTGTGATAACAATTATCATGGTGATCTGTCCAATGGGCTTCTGGAGATGTAGTGCCCTCCACGACTTGCTCTTCCATAATGTTGATTATTTTGATTTGGTTGTTTGAATTAAATCGGTTAATAATGTTGTTTGTTATGTAAAGAATTAAATAAATTGTTAAATAGAATCACGTCAGCAAATAGATATGAGTGTTGCTCCTCGATAATTAAATTATTAATTTAAACTATAAAATTCTGAAGTGATTTTATAATTAAATATAAGGACAATTACTGAATTTAATCAATAAATGTAAAAGTGAAGAAAATGTTTTAAAGAAAATAAAATAAAATAATAACAGTGTTTTAGTAAATAAATAGTAAAAAAAAAACAACTTAATGAAGGAAAGATGTTCATGCAAGTACATGCACAAATTTGAACTGATTGGCGAAAAGAGATGGATTATTCTATTGGAGATTTTTGAGTTTATTAGCCTTTTTGCTTTAAAAAAAAAGAAAAAAAAGAAAAAGAGATAAGGATGATGAGGGCACTGGAGGTCAAAAGGACCTATAATGGGGAATTTTGAAGGGGGGGTTTTTTTTTCTGGACTGTTGCACTATTGAGAGCCAAATCTTATTTTGGCGATCAAGCATGCTCAATTTTGGGATCATGGCATGAACCAGGAACCTTACGATGAGCGATGGGCTGGAGCTACTGCAAGACCATCACTGCTCTCGAACCCATTTATAGGTGGTGAGATAAGTACTCTCTTCTAAATCCTTGAGTGATTAGACAAAGGATGATTTTACATTTATTTCCTTTTGGTCTGTTAGTATTGTGCAAAACACTTTGTAGCGTTATCGGTGTTATATAGAGGTGATTTCAGTAGTTTTTCTTGATTTTTTTTTATTGATTCAAGTGATATTCAATTTTGAATAGAATCAACTTATTCACAAACCATCTACATATCCTTGCCCTTGGCAGTGAATCGTATCTCTTCTCCTAATCTGATCGATTTTCTTGTGAGAGAGTTGATTTTTGGATGTATGCCTAAACATTGTATTTGTCTAAATGTCTTTTAGAGCTTCCTTGCAAATATGTTTTGGACTTAATCTGCAACCCTTGCATTTTGTTTTGAGTCATTGATTCTCCCCATACTCATCGCCTTAAGTTTGTTCTTATTCATCTTCAACCCCATTATGGTATGAGTGCAAGGACACAGATCTGTTTAGTCCACTGATGTTCTTAGCATGGTTTAGTCATCGGAAGGAAGAAATATATTGTCCCTTTTTCCTCAATCCTTCAATCATTTTTATTTGCATGAAAATCGGCCACCACAGCCTTAAATTCACCCTTGAGATGTCATTGTATGGAAATTGTATAAGGGTCACTCTTCCTTACAGGGGTTTCATGAATTCCATTGGCGAGCTAGGCAGATTCAATGCCATCAAAATAGCCACTTCTTACCTTGTATTTGACCCATAATCAGAGAGCCATCAATGGTAGCTTTCAAGAAACCTTTATTCTTCTTCATCTACAATGCTCTGCACTTGTTCCTGAGTCGTACCTTAATATTGGCCATGTCTTATAATTTGTAGCTGATATTATAATCAAATTTTCATCTTATTCTGCAAATTTAATGATCAAACCTTTTCTGCAAATTGAACTGTGTGCCTCCTATTTCTTGAATGTTGTTGCCTCGATTCTTGTATGTTTGATTTTTTTTTGTTTCAAATTATGGTATATATAATGTATGTATATTGTGTATAAATGTGTAGGTTCTTTTATTGGAATTAAAATAAGAATTTGCCTCTAATTTGTATTTAATAATTAACTTGTAGCATATATGTATACATATAAATAAATCTCGAGATTATGAGATATATATATATATATATAGGTATTGAAATATATAGAAATGTGTTGTTGATCAAATCTAATTATTATTGTTTAAGGATTAGTCTCATTGAAAATTTGTATATTAACATTTGGAGCATAAAATGGATGAGGATATACATATAGATATATAGGTATATGATAGGGTTAATCTCAATCTTAAGTCATGAGAATTATATATATTCCTTCTTTACATGATGAAATTACTATGTGTACGAGCTGTGTTTCTTAATATAAGTAAAAGTAAAAATGTTTTATTTTAGGTTTGTAATTATTAGTGTTGATTAGATTTCAATATAATATGAAAGATTATAGTAAGTAAATTTAATTTCCACCATATGTTAATGGTATCAAGATGTAATTAGAATAAATTTGAAAATTGTGGGAGGGATGATTTGGAAATAGGGGAATATTCTACAGATCTGTTAGTTGGGTTAGTTATGTGATTGTGACACTCTTAAATGCGATTAAATTAGGTTTGGGATAGATAAATTAGAAAATTATTATTTAAAGAGTTGTTTAAAATATAATTGTTGTATAGGAGTAGTTTGCATGGATATTAAGTTATGATGTTTGCTTGTATGGTGTTGTTTATTGAGTTTGAAAGATTTTATTTTAAATTGTGTTCTCTTTTATTGAAAGAAGGTGAGACACATTAGAGTTTATCTAATTTTATTTTATATGATGGATTGAATAAAGCTTTTAGTTATTAATGTTATAGTATCTTATAGTTGGTTAATGAAATTGATTTGTGAATTGAATAATTGGAATATATTGTCATTATTGTCGTAATTTTAATATTAAGGTTTCTTATTTCCTTGATAGAGTTGAGTGTGTCATTTCCCTCGTATTCACTAATGGTTGAACTGATATAATCAAATGGGTATTTTGACTTGACTTCTTTATAAGATCCTTTATTTGGAATTAATATTGGTGTCAAGAGTTTGCTTAGTGGTGTTAGGTGATGAAAATTAAGTTAGTGATTTTAATTGAGTTGTAGATTAATATCGTTGCTGAGATTTTGGTTTAAGTTGTAAGTTTGATTTGTAAGTTCCCTTTTTATGGATAGTTCTATAAAACACTTGTGTTTGTTTTCATAATTGATTCCATTATTGGAGTGGGTTAATTTCTGTATTGAGATTGTGTATCAGTTGATTGGTGTAAATATGTATTGACTTTTAAATAGAATGTAAGGAGTATTAAAATGGTCCCTTATAGTTACCTATTGAATTAGAGATATATTTATATAAATTTATGTATTGAAGCTACAATTATCATTTGATCAATTGGGATGTGTCTGATAACTTTTGTTGATATTTATATATATAGATCCATGATTAGTTTAGGTTTTAAAAGGGATGTGTAAACGAATGTTTTGATTGATTATTACTCTTTAGGATCTATGCATTGAAGTCATTTATGTGTTTAAAGATTGATTTCATGTTGTCTTTTCGTTGTATTTACCTTCTTGAGTTGTTTGGTTTGGAGAAGACTTGTTCACTGAGTTTGTGTTGGATTAATGAATGGTTATGATGGTTCCTTATTATTTTGTCTTTCGTTGGAGTCTTTTTGGTTGAGGAGATTTCCCAAGGTTAAGTTTTCATGTTGAAACAGTATTGCTTCTTTTACCTTCGTTGTGGGTAGCTGTTCTTTTTGGACTTCTAGAGGCATTGAGAAAAGTTGTGTTGTGAGAATTTCATTGATTTGAACTTGGCCAAAATTTTGATAGTAATTGTGAATTTGAGTTCAAGCTTGGGTTGTACCATTTTTATGGGTGATGTTTCATATGATTTTGGCGAGATGGTATTGCCTCACGAATGTTCCATTTGTGGTTCAGTGTTCTTATTGATACAACCCCTTGGTATTGGATTTTATGTTTTGGGTTTTTAGGGAGAGTGGCTCTACGTGGGCGCCGGCGCACAAAGGGGTTGTCAGGATAACCCACATTAGAGTTAGAGTAACAAGTGATAACCTAATTAATTAATTAGGGGGTGGGTAGTAAAACATTAATAAGTTAATTATGGATGCCTTATATGCCTATTAGGGATTTCATAGACTAAAGGTGGGCCGAGAAGGCCATGTTGGCATGATCATTACCTCGTCTTCATGAGAGGTTAACGGTTCCGCATGAGTCACCCTATGAAGCGGCGCCTTGAGATAGGCAGTCAGGATAACCATAGATGGAAGTGGCACCTTATGATAGGTTGTCTGGATAATCCATGTAAGGCCATGCGATGACACTCTCCTCTAGCATTCCCTTTGAGTTGTTTTATTGAAATCCTTTGGAAGTGGTCTATTGATATTATGACTTGATTTTTATTGATGTTATGTTATATGATTTATTTTTGTTATGTTTGGAAGTGGTTTATTGTTGTTATGAAGTGATTTATTGACATTTTTTTTTTTTGGATGTGGTTTATTAAGGTTGTGATTATCCTTGTGTTCTTGTCACCCTTGTTTGATGATTGAGTCTTGTTGTTCTATGTTTGGATGATCTTGGTCGAGGATTCTTTCTTGTCTGCTCCTTAGCACGAGGGGTCGGTATTTGGACCCACATGGTCAGGTGGAACGTGCTAAGCACCCCATTGGGTCCCCAGTCGAGGATCGAGAGGTGCAGATTGGTATCATTTGCGGTGACTCCATAATTGTATCCATCTTGGAGCCAGTTGTGATACTTTATACTTATCTCTTCAGTTGTTTCATGCTATCTTGTCATATGGGTTTTGCTCATGTGTGGAACGCTTTGTATTGTTGTAACTCTTGAACATTGTAATGAAATGTAATATTAAACCTTGTGTGGCTTTTGATCCATGGCAATTGTGATTCAATTTCTTGTATATGTGGAAACATGTCCCTTGAGTTTATATGATGATGGAGATTTTATCATTATGAGTTAATCATGTATATGTTGTATATACGTATGTGGATGGTTTCTTATTAATGATTTGTCATGTATGTGTTACATATGTAAATGTTTACTTTGTTATGGATAATATCTTTGGCTTTCATTCTTTATCATCATTGTATGGATTTAAGTTTCTTAATGAATCCTCGTGTACCCCAAGGGATGTAAGTGTTAGTGAATTTGTTTAAATGAATTTCATGTCATAATTTAATGTGTATTTCATGTCATAATTTAATGTGTATTTCATGTATGTTATGTACACTTTAAAAAAAAATTTGTTATATTTGATGCTTTAGTTGTTCTTTGGGGTTCGCACGATGGGGCATTACAGGAGAGATTAAAATTGTTTTAACCTCTATAAACCAAATAAGGAGAATAAAATAGACATGGAAGCTCAAGAATATGATGATTCCTGTTGATGGGTGTTTTTTCACTTTCTCAATACAGGCAGCACACAAGTGCACTACCTCTCTTGAAAGGTAAATTTTGGAACTAAGTTGTATACAATCACCCCAAGGTCTCGTGAGTGTCAGGTCATGATAATGCTTGGAATAGTTCAATTGGTTGATGTGATTTTTTGGTAATCACATGGCAGCCTTTATGGTTTACAAAGCATGGGAACTTGGGTCTGCAAATGGAGTTTCAAGGTGTTGGAAGTGAATGAAAAGTGGCTTCCCACTCAAAACATCAAGTTGAAACCCATCTCAATCACCAAGTTTGACATTGTGATGGTGCTTGGAATCCTACTCTAACAAGGAGTTAAAAGAAATAGCAAAAGAGAAAGGGGTAAGAGAAGTTATTCTAAAACTAAATTATGAATGAACAGTAATAATGGAGGATGCTACAGTAGATAGACTCCCATAAAACTGAGTTTTGCTTGACCAAGAGAAACCTAAAGCTACACAAAACTAGTGCAAACTTATAAGTCTACATATTTTCAGATTGTGCATTCACTTCATGAACATACAATTGAACTAAGTTGCAACAATGAAATAAATAAGCCCAAGCTAAATTTACACAGTAGTTTTTCATCAACAAGTGCCAAAATTATAGGCTAGAAGTCCATCAAATACCATAGCAGCAGCCACCATTAAAGACATCCAAGAAACTAACCTAGGTCTTGGAGTGGGGATTCTTCTGGGAGCCACAAGAGGTTTTTCAGTTGATTGAACCACAATGTAGTTCTGAAGTGGTCAGGGATCACAGGATTTGGAAGCAACGTGAAGAGCTACAACCAAGGGAAAGATCTCATAGTTGGATCGCAGCTTGAATAGTTGGTGCAGACCTAGCGATGGGAACTGTAATTGAGTTCTTGGGTAGAACTTAGGGTAGTGAACAAAATTTTGTTGTAATTGAATGTAGACTGGGCCAGAGGCCATTTGCAACCAATAAAGCTATCCATTTACCCCACTCTTGGTGTTGCATTATCTCTTGTGTAAATATTGGTTTGCATTGAATTATATTGTATATAAGTTGCATTGTTGGTGTAAGTTCCTATGTGCATTGGTTGTTTTGGTGAGTTGGTGTTTGTAGGTTTTGAGCTTGGGTGGTTTGGAGGCATAGTTTGGGCCCTTGGGCACATTTGATTCCCATGGACAAGTGAAGAAAAGAGTGTTGGTGCTGCACAGAGGCTTGGCCTATGAGGCCCAATGGACGCGGTAGAAAAATTTGATGCGAGACCCACCATGCGGGCAGAAGTCTGAAGCTGGTCATTAGTCGAACAACAAAGGGGTAGTGGCATTGCACAAAGGGAGACCCGCAGGCATGGGCCCGTAGGGCTTGGAGGATGTCAGGGCAATGGACAAAGGGAAACCTGTAGGGGCATTTCCACAAAAGCCAAAGACTTAGGAAATTTTAGTTAGTTGAATTTGGTCAAGGAGGGCTTGGTAATTTTAAGGCATGTGACCAACTTTGGCGTAGGAATAGGGGTACACAAAGTGAGGCAGGAGCAAAAATGACCCACCGGGAATCAGAAAAAAAAGGGGGGGTCCCTGCCTTCGGGAAGGTGTGTGTGCAAAATATGCACAACAAATGGTGACTCGCTGAGGGAAATTCTCTAGAGCATTTTGACGACAAACTGGAATCATTAACCCGAAATCTTTGGTTTCAATCTTCACGTTAGGTCAAACAAACCAAACACTCAACCAAAGGACCAAAAACACTGGCCAATCCAACCTTTTGTATGCTGAAAATCCAAGTGTGTGCAAATGCATTAATTCCCATCCTTAAGTCACTACAAGAACCCAAGCTCTATCAAGTTAGGCTACATTATTGATTCTAACTCCAAAAGCATCTGAGACATTGTCTCACTACCAGTCAAGAATCCATAGCCTCGATGAGGTTGTCGCTATGATTCTCTCAAACATTTCTCTATTGTTGGTCGGGTGTTCATAGCCCCAGTAGAGTTGTCTGTAACCTCCTGAAGGTTGAATTTTTTTCTTTTGATTTTCATTATTTTCTTTTCTTTTCTTTCATTTTGTTCATTTCTTTTTATTTTTCTTTTTTCAATTCTTTTCATTTCATCCTGCAAGCAATGAAGCCTGCACTTAGGGCTGAGAATCATAGTGGCGTTGAAGCAAAATTTTAGATTTTTCACTTAACTGGACTTCACAAAGGAACTTGCAATGACCTCTAGATTCTTTAAAGTGTGAAAGATGTAAGATTTCATAATACATCAGGAAAGGATGATACTAACGACTTATCCACTTTGAATCAAACATCCATGTCACTAGACACTAACAGAAGACCTTCACCATCCACTCCAAAAACTTGATTAAATTTTATCAAAGAAATACATAGAAAAACCCCCAGGCAATAAAATGATTATTGTGTATGTAAACAGGCCTAGCGACAAGCAGAAGGGACCCCAAAAAGAAGCAAAGCAGAAGAAAACCAAAAGGAAATGGAAAGAAAATGGAAAGAAAACACTAAGGAAACTAATCTAAAGCAAAATCTATGGCAAACCAACAAACCTAACGAAAGCGGGAAAGTGGGACTATATACACGAAACCTACACTACCCAAAAAAAAATTTGTACAAAGATATTTACAAAGGACCACATTCAGGAAAGGAAAACTGACATTTATGCCCGTTGGATTTCGTAATGCATGTACAAGCAAAAGGGAAATCGTATAGTTCTAAGCCATGCAAGCTTGTCTTTATATTCAGAAAAATGAAGTTCAATGTTGCAACATTCAAATTCAATAACACATCCAGGAAAAACTAAAAGTTGAGTTGGTTCATTAAACCCATGGTCAATCCACAAACAAGTTTGCCTTCCTTCATTCCCATAATAAAAATGATAAGAGCAGCTACAAGTATTCATAGGAGTAAGGAAATATAGAACCTAGATGTTGCCATGCAAAGGTGGCAATGTTTTACAGTCGAGAGCGAGCACTGCACCTTAGGTCATTCAATTGGCAGCCTCGATTGGACGCAATTGATGGCACAACATCCTTGATTCTAGAGTTGCAAAAGGCAGAGAAAATGATTCATCCAATCTGTCTTCCAAGCCCCCAATGGGATCCACAACCTCCATCGGTCGTTCTTTGATAATATACACTTCATCTCGCTGATCTTCAGTAATCCATGGCTTCACCTAATTACTGTCTATGAAAGGTAGTGCATTGTCCCATCCCATTTCCCTTGTGTTGATCTCAATTTTCTTATGGCTCATGTCAAAAATAACATGATATGGACGAATTTGTTATGTTACAACTCTTAGAATGCATAGGAGGATCAACAATAGACAAGGAGGAAAGCCCCCTAGTTGTAGCCTATAGTTGAAAGGGTATATCATCTTTGTGGGAATCCATGAAGACATCCTTACCTTGGTCTTTTCCTCTTTGCAATTCATGTGGCTCATTAGGAGGTTCACTTGTTTCCTCTTGTTCATTGTCACTATGGATGGAAATAGAGTCCCTCTCCCAATCTAGGAGCTCTAATCTTTCACTGTCTGGAGGCTCGGATGATATGTCCTCATCAATAACATCCTCTAAAATGTATTCTTCCTCAATTTCAATATACCTCCATAGTATAGCTCCCAACAAAAAGAGGTCATCAATTGACGGTGCCTCCTCAAGGGGACCAAAATTTATTATGTGATTTTCCTCCAAGGATTCCCCATAAAGTCTATCATCAATCACATATAAATTCTCTTCAAGAGGAAAAGACTCTTGATGTTCAATGGACAGCTCTCCCACTTGATCTACTTCATCATTAAGAGGTTCAGGACTATGTTGTTCTCCTTCTATTGTTGCCCCAATTCCTTCTTGGGGGCTTCCTTCAGCTAATTCATCACTTGGTTTTGGTTCTTGGACTTCTAGCTCAATTCTGGAAGCAACTGCAAAAGGTTGGGCACTTGGCTACTCCACTTTTTCTTTAATCTATTTGATGACCTCTTGAAATATCTCACACATGAACTCTAAATGTGCCAAATCATGGAGCCTGCACCATCCTAGTAGCAATAACATTTCCAAATCCACTTGGTATCTCAGCTCTAACCAATCCCTCATGAGCCTTAGGATGAGTTCATTATATCATTCCATCACTGTATCATCTTCAGCACTTGGGAAGGAAGTTTGATAATGGACTACCTCCGCTCGTGGTTGTTCCTACTCCTCTTGATCTTCCTTTTCAGATGTTTGATTTCCTTCACCTATGGAGAAGAGGTATTCTAATATTATTTCACTTATGCTTTCATCATCATTTTCTGCTGCCCCAAGGCTTTAAACCTCTTCTTTTTTACTTTTAGGATCTGTGTTGGTTGTCCCAACATGTATTGCTACAAATTCTTCTGATTCATCTTTTGTATAGTGCTTCTCAACTGCCAAATTTTCTTCTTCCTAAGTGGAGGATTTCCCTTCACCTATGGAGAAAATGCCTTTTGATCCCTTTCCAACTAAACTTTCATCAAGGCTCCATGTTGTCCCAAGGAACTCAATTTATTCCTCTTGATTCTCAATCTCTATGTAGGCTGACCTAGCACTTTTGTAGAATTTCTTGGTTCAGCTGCATTGTGTTGTCCTCCAAATGTTGGCAGCTCTTCTACCTCAGTAAATTAATTCTCTTCATTAAGAGTGGGTTGCCCTACCTTGTTCAAATAGCTCCTAGCTTGGGTAATTATATCTACACATGATGGGAAAATAAATTCTAAATGTGGTGAATTATGGACCCTGCACCACTCAAACATCAAGACTTCCTCTAGTCTTAGTTCATCCTTGGTGCCCAAGTGTTCTTGGATCAACTCCTTGAAGACTCTGGCTATCATGTTAGAAAATTCTTCTTTTGGATCTGCAAGAGCTAAGGGTTGATATATTTCCTAGAAGGGGATCTCTCCTTGCAAAACCATTTCAATCCTACCCAAGAATGTTAGACATTCCAATTCGTTGTTCCTGCGAGTGTCATGGATTCTACATTTTTCTGCCAAAGCAAAGTGTTGCAATGGCTTCCTCAATCTCCTATTTAAATTTTCTTGTAGTTGAGTGATGTTGAATTGAAGTTGCTACTCCATCTCAGCTTAGATGTTGCCTTGTCTTCAAATTTTTTTATTTCAAATTTCCAACATATGATGAGATCTTCCTAAGATTTTACATGAAAGTGCATTCAACTTCCAGCTTTGTAGCCTTTTGTTCAGCAATTCCCTCCTTCTAGCACCATTTCTGTTGATGGGTGTTTTTTCACTTTCTCAACACAGGTAGCACACAAGTTCACTACCTCTCTTGAAAGGTAAAAATCTCCAACTAATTTGTAGACAATCACCCCAATATCTTGCGGTTGTCGGGTCATGACAATGTTTGGAATAGTTCAATTGGTTGATGTGATTTGTTGGTAATCATAGGGTGTCCTTTATGGTTTACAAAGCATAGGAATTTGGGTCTACAAATGGAGTTTCAAGGTGCTGGAAGTGAATGAACAGTGGCTGCCCACTCAAAATAGCAATTTGAAACCCATCTCAATCACCAAGTTTGACATTGTGATGGTGCTTGGAATCCTACTCTAACAAGGAGTTAAAAGAAATATCAAAAGAGAAAGGGGTAAGAGAAGCTATTCTAAATCTAAACTATGAATGAACAGTAATAATGGAGGGTGCTATAGTAGACAGAATCCCATAAAACTAAGTTTTTATTGACCAAGAGAAACCTAAAGCTACACAAAACCTGTGCAATCTTCTAAGGTCTCCAGATTTTCAGATTGTGCATTCACTTCATGAACATACAATTGAACTAAGTTGCAACAATGAAATAAACAATTCCAGGATAAATTTACATAGTAGTTTGTCATCAAATACCATAGCATAGAAACAACCACCATTAAAGACATAAAAGAAACTAACAATCTAAAACTAACATGGAGGTTGAATCATGCATGCAAAATGAGCAATCTCAAAGAAAACACCCAAAATAATGCAATGCTTCCTACAACAATTCATCAATACTTACAAATGAGGAGAAAGCCCCTATTTATAGTTTTCCAAAAGGAGAATGAATGGTCAGGATTCATTTGGAATGAATGGCCCAAATTTTTTACAACGTAGGGTTTCACCTACTCACAATATTTCACAATTTAAAATAAACTATTTTTTCCTCTTCCCTATTTTGTCTTGTAGTCTATTATTTCTTTTAGTCATTGTACTTGTTTTTTCCTCTAGTTTCCTTCCCTATTGTGGTAGAAAACTATCAAAGTATGCCCTCTGTCTTATATGTTTACAACATTCTTGTAGCCAATTGAGCGGTTCTTCTTGTAGATTCCTGTTACTGAGAAGCAGATATGTTGCTCCTAATCTCGGTGGACAGCTTCTTAATAATCGTTATCATTTAATGAGGGATAAAACAGCTCCCTCTTGTTTCTAACTTTGGTAGATAGCCCTCTGACTCCTTGGCATTGACTTCTTTGGCATGCATTCACATGGGCTTTAGCCTTCCTACAAGTTGATCATTGTTTATGCAGACATCCCTTTCGTAATCTTCAACATGCAGCACCTGTGAATTAAAATATTCTCCTTGTCCTGGTTCCACAGATGATCCTTGATTACCGTCTCTTCTATAGTGATACCTTTTGTTTCTCGGTCCTCATTCCATAGAGTGACTTGCACAATGAAAAAACCTCCTTTTAGAAGATTACTATTAAGATAATATAATAACTAAGGGCATGCTGATTGTATATAAAAAAATCATGGTTCCAAGGATACCATATAAAGATACTTTGAAACCTAGACTTGTTCAATGCCTACCTCCATCATAAGAGCAAAGTTAATGATCTTCAAACTCCAAACACCCATGATGAATCCTAATTTATGCACATTGCACCTTTGAATTATAGGGTACGTACTTAGATTATTTGATTCCCCTTATCAATTCTTGGGAACATCATTAATCAAACAAATAGCTGTCCCATGCCTATGTTACTGTATCAGAGTCAAGTGTTTAATTTCCCGAGAGGCCTCCTATTAGGTTTGAGATAATCAATTAGCCCTACATAGATTATGCCTTGTGACTACCCACTGCTCATTATTAATCATTCATTGGAGATTCTCTTTCAAATTCCTCCATGCCCCAACGTCAATTTGTTGTAGGTACCAAATATCTCCTTCATTTCCCCTATGGCCCTAGGACTCTACAAGCCTGCCATGGTCATTCTCCCTCTTACCCAACGAACTCCTTGTTGATAGGATCGGTTCTGACACTCACCCAACGCCATATACCATTGTAGTACTTTACTAAGTTGATGAAGCCGCATAAGGGACTGATGACAATGTGTGACATTAGGATGGCGGTGTCTTATGAAAATTGTTTGCACTATTTTCCTCAAAGGTTCCCTGATTATTTTGTAATGGAAAGTGCAGCGTTTAAAGTAAATCCATTAGCAAATAATTTTGTATCCATTTTCCACATCTTCCTAGCATTTGTAACGTATCAGGCTCCACATTGGAATATATCATAGTGCAATTTTAGAATGTCACAGTCGAAGGGTAGCCAACAAGTTAATTTTTTTTCTTTTGCTCCTTGAAATGCTCCACAATTGATGGTTTTATCCTGAAATTGGTGTCATTTTACAATCCTTGATGATAAAAACAAACCCGTTCAATAGACACCATTAGCAACCCCTTAGTCAACATTTATGAGACTGCCACCTCTTTTGCAAGAATAAAGCATGGCTGCGTTGTGTTAAAGATATCATGCAGGAAACTTAAATGTAGACATCATAAAAGAACGACGAAGGGAGTCGTGATACCCGCCTGAGTGTCTGCCATAGGTTTGAGAAATGGTGGTTAGCGGTTTGAAGAAGAGCCATTTAAACAACTTGATGACGTGCGGCCCCCACATGGAAGACGTCCATAGAGTGGACTGCAGAAAAAGGAGTGCAGAAAGCCAATGTTAAGATGCCACTAAGATAATGGAAAACCTTGAACAACCACCCACACAATAAGCCTTGCAGAAATAAGCATCTTTCTTTCTTCATCGTCTAAATGCATTTTGCTTCTTCCTTCGTGGCCCAATGTTTGTCCTTTTCTCTTGTATCACTATTCTTGATCTACCTATGGCTTCGAATGCACTGGATCCATTTTCCTCCCCTCAAAGTTTCCTATCGTTAATTAATTGACTCCATCAAGTTTTAAATTTTTAAGACTTTTGTGGGAGCTTTAGTTGCGAGGGGATATGAGGATCTTCATCCCATCATGTCGTCGGTGTAACCATAGTAGACACCATCATTTATTTGGTTCCCATCGCAGGGCCTTTCCGTCACCGATTTGAAGGCAATAAACACCTCCTTAGATTGTTCTCTCAATGTTTGTTCTTTTGGAAGGATGCACCATTTGACCATTTATTAAGTATATTTTTTCTAAGATGCAGGAACTATCCATCTACTTAGCTTCTACCGTTCTCCACCAGAGCCCATGCAATGTTCACTTCTTGTGAATTTCTTTGCACATAAACTCGACCATGTAAATCAAGCGGTAAAGACTTTTGTTGCTTGCACCGAAGATTTGGCACTGACTGTTGTCTCTTTCATCATGAAAATGAAAATAGGATGGGATCTTATTAAAGATGGAATTGGAGTTGCCTCAATGCTTCGACCACATTTAATAGCATCCCCTCCATGTTAATACCATACAAACGACTTGATTTTAATTATAACATAAGGTTGGCTTTAAGATGTCATAAGAACAACTCATACATCTACATTCTTTAATAGAATAGTCAAACACAAGAATATCACCCTAGCATTGTTATCGCACCTACATGTGTATTGACATATTGTCACATCTAGCTTACTAGATGAAATGATATTGTGTCGTTTACGAACTTAGTCTCGATCTATTACACTCTCTTAAGGATCCTATGTGTGCAATGGCATAGAGAGTCAAAATGCAGGGGGTCAAGTGGGCAGCGATTAGATGGGTCTTGCGCCATACGGAAATGAGAGGTGTGGGCCCCACAATGCAGGAGTCTACATGGGTTGTGTCGCAAATAGCAACAATAAGGGAATGACCACCCACATCTTATTTCCCGCAAAGAGAAACGACGTACTTGTTTCATCATACAATAGGTTGGTGGCCTGTAGTAAATGGAAATTTGCACAAAAATCTAGATTTGAGGTGTCTCCTCTTCATAATTTAATGTGTTCCATTATTTTAACATCCCAGTACCTGAGTGCCTTCATTAATATTGATTCGTGAATTGCCATCATCGTTTAATGTCATCATCACCAACTAGGTTGTTTTCTTTGTAGGGTCAGTATGTATCACGTGACCCATCAATCAATCACCTTCCTTCATGCTTCAACATCTTACAAGGTGGTTTCAAGTCTTCATACTGCAATATTTAACACTTAATCTTGCTTTACAAAGAGCCTGCGCGAGAATCATATAGCAACACTGGAGGTTCATACCCTTCATGGGGAAACAATTGTGGGCTGCCTTGCAAGAACATTGCCTTAGACAATCATTAAGTTGATAACTCTCATCGCAAGAAATCCTGCCATCCTTTGGTGAAAAGCCTGCCCAAGTTACTCCATAATCATGCTATATCTCGATCACCACTAATAATTTCCCCCTTCGAATTGGCCCACTACTCTCATTTGGTGTAAATGTGATGCGCCATGCCCTACGGATAATGGTAATGCGAGGGGTCGAGATGGGTAAGTCGAAGAGAAAAAGAAAAGGTACTTGTGGCTTCTACAACGAAAGTTCCTGCATATGAATAGTGGTGCACCTCATTATAATGTCCTTAATTGATCTTCTCATCCACAAGAGTTAATCGAATTGGCTTTAATTGTTTTACTGAGGGCCATCCAATCATGATTCACCCAGTCTAATCACACACTGGTCCACTTCTCTTGGCCATTTGGGCCTTGCTTTCCAAGGATTCTCATATCAAATAATCCTTCTCTCCTTTTATTTTATTATTTACTTCCCTTTAAATACTTTGTTCGCGTACCAGCTTTGAATGTTCCATTGGGGGTATATCACTATACCTTGTAACTTTTCTCCAAGATAATTGTTATCACTTGGGTTTGCACCCCTGTTGAATGTAAAATTCAACAATCCAGTGTAACATGGGATGACCTCTAAAGCTGTAGGTTTCTTGTAAATAGAGGTCAACCTCCAAAGAAGGTCGGCTTCCTTTGTGTTATCACCTAACTATTGATCTTTGTAAAAGGAAAGGGAGAAAGAGTGCATAAAATGAAAACTAAATACTGTGGTGATACACCGAACTAATAGGAATCTTGAAGTAAAAGAATAACATACACTGGAAAAAGAATGATAGTTACTTCATCTACCCAACATAAATCTTGTGAAATTTTATGCAAAAATTTATAAAAAGGTTTAATCTACATATAGATTTTAAGAGGGAAAAATGAATTTCACAACTTTAAAATTTTAATGCAAACTTAGAAAAACACAATTCAAAACTTGCATAATTTGAAAGAAGGAAGAAGGTAGTATGAAAAGACTAACACTGATCTTCCAGGTAATCTCTGTATTCCAAATTCCAAAAGAGAGTTACAAAACATACATCAGCTGAGAAAGGATTGCTAAAATCACTTGCGCTCTAGAATGCATAATCTAAACTAGTTTACAAAGAGGAAAAAAATGCCCTATATACCAAAAGAGAGTCGGCCCTTTCCTTAGGGTTACAAAAATAAGTCGGTGCTTGGACACGTCGGCCCTAGAAGCGCTTCAGAATGAAGTTTAATGAGGCATTAAATGTGCATGCCCTGCTCATGTCAGTGGAAGCTCACTCCTAGGTATGGCCTTCAGATCTTTACAACGACCGCATTAACTTCAATCCTTTGTGTCCACCCCTGAGACTCCGTCAGAGCCGCTTTGAATGCTCTATGGCATGGTCATTAATGTCGACCCACCTTTACCAGCTGACGTCCAGGCTGTTATTGTGACTCGTGGCCTCTTCTTCGGCCTTCCTCTTGCCCTAGATCTTTCGGTAAGTTAACCCCCTTCGAGAAGCAGCATCAAACTTTTGATTTAGATATCGACACCATTAATCCTTTCCTGCCCCATCGCCTTTGATTTCAGGAAAAATCCATGTCGTTTATGCTCTGTTGGTCTCGTTCACAGGGGGAGTCAAACAGTCAAACGACTGATGGTTCGCCTTTAGTTCCTTCAGATTGGTCAAGCTCATGCCACACAAATTCTCGATGGTCAAAGGTTGCTTCATCAGTATCGCATGTCGGTGAGACACTAATCGTGTCTCCCTGATGCGAGTACACCTCATAGTAGCTATCGGCATGACACGCGACAGTCGGCGAGACCCTATATCGAATGCAAAAGTCATACCGAACTCGCCCTTGTCATCGCCTAGACTATCGTCAGAGACACATCGGGTCGGAAAGAGATCTTCAGTCGGCAAGACTTTCATTGAGCCCTTCATTCTTCGGTGAGACACCGTCAGGTCAGCAAGACATCTTGGCGAGCACTTTAATTTCACGGAGACTTTTTTCTTATCGGGCAGACCCTTCACCAAACTCCTTTCTCTAGGCGACACTAGCACTATACAACGGTCGGCAAGACCTCTTGGCGAGCCCTTCAATGTTTCACGAGCTTGAACCCTCCGGCAGAGTCGGAGCTGGGATGAAAACCAAAATGGGACCGGAGTCGGAACAGGGCAAAACCAAACAGCTCATGGAACCGGAACCAAATCCAGACCTGGAACTTTTCCGAAGTTTCAAGTTCGGATTCCGTTCTGATCCCTCCCCTGGCAACTCAAAGTAAGAAGGTAGAAAAACACAAAGAATATCAAAGAGGAGGAGACATCCTCGATCACAGGCCACGAAGAAAAGAAGAGAAGAAGGGGTGGAACCGGGGCCGGAGCCGGATCAGAATCAGGAACTGGAACTTTGAAAAAGTTTCATCGCTCAATTTTGGTCCACGCCTTGGGTAACAAAGAAAACGCCCAAACAAAAAGAAAACAAGGCGGGATCGGAACCAAAACCGATCTCGGGTAAAACACAGTGGGGGCGGGGATGGAAACAAATCCGACACTAAAAATTTCATCAAGTTTCAAGTTCGGATTCCATCCCGACCCCGCCTCCGACACTATAGAAAGATGACGAAAAAAAGGGGAGAGAACATCCCACGACCAAACGATCGAAACAAAAAGCAAAACGAGCAAGACCTGCAGAATCGAGATCAAAACCGGAACAGAAATAGGAACTGGAACTTTTGGAAAAGTTCCAAGTTCGGTTTCAATCCCGATCCTGGGTCCACCAAAACGAAGAAAGTGCCTAAGGAAAAGAAAACCTAAGGCACACAAAAACAAAGACCAAAGGACGTCAAAACATAAACGGGATCGGAACGAAAACCGATCCCGGGCGAAACACAGCGGAGGCGGAATCGGAACAAAAATAGGAACTGGAACTTTTGGAAAATTTCCAAGTTTGATTTTAGTCTCGATCCCAGGTCTGCCAAAACACAACAAAAATGAGGAAAAAGGCAAGAAGAAAGAAACAAAGGGAAAAAACCACCCCACAGTCAAACACAAGGTCAAAGAAGAAAATGAAACGCGCCTAAGTGCGGAACCGGAACCGGAATCAGAACAAAAACGGAAATTGGAACTTTGAAAAAGTTTCAATGTTTGGTTTTGGTCTGACTCTGCCCCCGACAGAACAAAAAGAAAAAAAGGGGCCAAGGAAAACAAAATGGAAAGGGGAAAAACAAGGCGAAAACAAGATGAAGACCCACCCAAAAAATGAATACCTGCACGCTGGGCTCAACCCTTGTGGGAGCCACATTTAATCCATGCGCCGAATTTAAAACATAATCTCCCCTGTAGCTGTACAAGAAGCAAACAAGTCAGAAAGTATGTAACCCTGATGCAAACGTTCCTCCATTTGGTCTTTGAGAACACCTGAAAGCATAGGTTACCCTGCCTGATTGAGCCCGTAGGTGAAAATTGGGTAACATTTCTGGCGACCTCAGCTGGATATTTGTCTGCTAAACATGCAAACCAGTAGCTTAGGCCTATCCATTAGGCATGGAGTCATTGCAAAAGATCTCAAAACTGACCAAGAGTAGTTTGCACATGGTTGTAACTCACTTGAGACTCATGAAGGAGAACAGGTCACTGGAACTTGTTGAAACTGGAGAAAACTGGGGTGAAACTATCAAACTGTGCTGGAACAACACTTAGGGAATGAAACAACATTTAAACTAAAGTGTCGAAGCACTTAACGAAATCATAAGGCCTAACCTAATATGTACATTGTACAATGATAAATCATACCTCAAAACAATGTTTGAGGTGAATCCCATTAACTGGGATTGGTAACTTTTCTCCATCTGTGTTTGATAACTGGAATGCATTATGCTCCTTGCATTCAGTAACAACAAAAGGGTCTGCCCAGAAATGGTCAAATTTTGTATGCTTACCTAGACCACTCTTTAGTACATCCCACTTGAGAACAATATCACCTTCCTTGAAAACTTTGGCCATAGCTTTCTTATCACATGTTTTCTTCATTTGGAGCTGATGATACTCCAAATTTTTCATTGCTTTATCCATTGATTCTTTGAGCTCCATGAGCTTTGCATACCTTACGGCCATTGGGTCCTGCTCCTCATACATCTCTAACTGGTGAACAATGTCAAGAGCTGGAAGCTCTATAGATAGAGGCAATCTGGCCTCTTTACTATAAACGAGTACATATGGAGAATTACCAACTGATCTCTTGGGGGTTATTCTATCTACCCAAAGTGCAGATTTCAGGGTGGCATGCCAAACTCTTTGATTCTCCTCCATAGTCCTCTTAATTATTCTGATCAGATTTTCATTTGTACTTTCAGCTAAACCATTACCCTATGGGTAATAATTAGAGGAAGTATTCAAATGAATTTCGTGCTTAATAGCCCAATCCGTGACTTTCAATCTGATAAATGCCAGAGCATTATCCGAAATGATGGAGTCAGGAACTCCAAATCTAGTGATTATATCTTCATAAAAACTCAAAACTGAAGATTCATTTGCTTCTTTCAAAGTTGCTACCTCTGTCCACCGTGTGAAATAGTCTGTAGCAGTAAAAACCCATTTGTGACCAGCACTAGATGGTGGATTAATTGGCCCAATAAAGTCAATGCCCCATCTCATGAAGGGTTGTTCTACTTGAACTGGATGTAAAAGCATAGCAGGTAACTTTTCCTTTCCTGCAAATAAAGCATATTTAATACACTTCCTTGACCATGCATATGCCTCTAAACAAGTTGGGCCAATAGTAACCAGCTCTCATAATTTTCCAAGCAGTTGTCCTTAGAGAAAAGTGACCTCCTGAAACTCCGTCATGAAACTCATGAAGTACCTTTTCTATTTGATCAACATCAATGCACCTCAATAAAACACCATTCAGATCTTTCCTGAAAAAGAATATTATCAATGAGAACATAAGGAATTGATTGCAATCTAAATTATCTTCATTTTGCTCTATCCAGACCTGGTAGACATTCACCAGTACGAAGAAAATGGGTCAATTCTTGAACCCAACTTGCTGTTAATGCAGGTGCGACGTCTTGAACATTTTGAGGCTGATCAGTATTAGTTAAAACAACATCAGTTTCTAATTTATGTGCATCTTCACAAGTGGAGGCAAGTTGCTCACAAAGTCCTCTACCTCTGAAAAGTTTCGTGATGCAGATGCTAACATCAAAGTCCATTACTTTTGTGATCCACCTTGCTCTTTTCTCACTCAGATCTTTGTTTAACAAAAATTCCTTCACACTCGGATGTGCAACTCGAATATGAATTTTGTTGTTTGAAACCAAAGGTTTAAACTTCTTTAGGCTTATGATCACAGCGAGAACATGTTTCTCAATAAATGTATACTTCTCTTCATAATCAACAAGTACTTGACTAAAGAAAGCTATTCGCTGCTCTAAATTATCACTATTTTTCTGCACTAGCATAGCAGAGATTAAACCAACGCTGCCAAAAGAATACAAGAAGAAGTCTTTAGAGAAATCTGGATTTACCAGTGTTGGAGCTGATGCTAAAGCCTCCTTGATTTCTTCAAAACTACATCTTTCTCCTCTAGTCCAACTGAAAACTGCATTTTTTTTTAGCATGGCATTCAAAGGTTGTAATAAATTTGCAACATCGGGAATAAACCTTCTTAAAAAATTGATTCTCCCTAAAAAGCTCTACAATCCTTTCTTGTGATTGGGTAATGGTAGCTTCAGTATAGCTTTAACTCTTTCAGGATCAATGGTAACTCCATCTTTTGATACTATATGGCCTAACAGTTTACCTTCATGAACTGCAAAAATACTCTTTTTCGGATTGAGAGATATTCCATATTCTCTACATTTTTTGAAAACTTGCTTGAGATGTGACAAATGTTCATCGACATTCTTTGAATATACAGTTATGTCATCTAAGTAAACCAGCAGAAACTTCTGAATTAAATTCTGGAATGCCATATCCATGGCACACTAAAAGGTGGCACCAGCATTTGATAAACCAAAAGGCATCCTTTTGTAGGCCATAGTGCCCCATTTTGTTGTAAACGTTGTTTTATACTGATCCTCCTCTTTGACTAGAATTTGGTTATAACCAGAATATCCATCCAGAAGAGAAAACCTTTCTGATCCAGCAACAGCTTGAAGAATTTGTTCCATAGATGGTAAGGGATAATGATCTTTCAGAGATGCTATGTTAAGGTCCCTAAAATCTACACATAGCCTTACCTCACCGCTCTTTTTTCTAACTGGAACAAGGTTAGAAACCTAGGATGTGTGTTTAATTGGAAACACAATACCCCCCTCCACTAACTTGGTCAGCTCTTTAATCATTAAAGGTTCAAGCTTGGGGTTCAATGGTCTTTGTTTTTGTCTAATAGGCTTAGCTCTAGGTTCTAACTCAATTGTATGTTGTGCAATATGAGGATCAAACCCTCTTAAATCAAAATATTGCCAAGAAAAAACATCATGATACTCTTGACATAAAGCAATGAAAGCTTTCTTATCTTCAGCCGAACAGATTTTTCCTAATTTGAGAAGCTTACCTTTAAAGATTTCCACTTCTTCATAATGATCCTCTTTTACTTGAATGCTGGCCTTGTTCTTCTTAAGCTGATCATCAGTATTGAATATGGATTCCAAGGTAACCAGCCCTTTGGGAAGTTTATTTGTCTTCAGTTGTATCACTTGATCACCATACTGTTGTTTAATCTTTTCCTGGTTTACCACAGAAAATTGGTCTTCTTGGAGCAAGAAGGTTAAAATTTGTTCATCATTTTCAAATACCTGCCAATTAATGTTGTTGTCAGGGATTGACAGCCTGATAACTACCTTAACATATTGTTGTACTTTGTCCTTTTTAATATCGCTTGGGATGTCAAACTGTGTTCCAATTGTTGCAAGTCTGTCAGCATGCTTATTCTAATTTCGTGGAATAGAAATTAGATTGAAGGCATTAAATTCTTCAATTATGTTCCATACTCTATTTCTGTAAGACTTCAAAGCATCATTTTGGGCAACATTCAGCCCCCTAACCTGATTAACTATCAGTTCACTGTCTCCATAGACTTTCAAACAGTCAATTCCTCTTTTCCTTGCCCACTCAAGGCCTTAGATAAGTCCTTCATACTCATCACTGTTATTAGAACATGCAAAAGCAAAACAAAAGGCTAAAAAATACTTATCACCCTATGGAGAAACTAGCATTGCACCTCCATCTACTCCATTCTTGCTTCTGGAACCATCAAAAAACATTTCCCAAGGTCCACTTTGTTGTTGCAACAACTGATTTGTACCCTTTTCAAGGTTTGGGATCTCCGCATCAGGTTCCAACATCACATAATTACCCATACCAGCATCTTGAATAAGGTCTTCAGGACTGTCTAACACATTTTCAGCTGCCCATTTGTGTAATAGCACATCAGGAACAACTTCTGCTTGAAGTTCTTGAGCGGCAGCTAGCTCATTGTCAGTCAAAACGACACAATTTGTGTCTGCAGCAGTATGAACAACATTTATGGGACTTGGGTTATATGGCTAAATGTGATCTTTAGCCAACTTTTCAAATTAATGGTAACTTTGCTTCCATATCTAGTTCTAAACAACATATGTGACCAATTAGCTAACACATAACCACCTATCTTAGCTGTAAATTCTCTTGAGAGGCACAAAGAAAAGAAAGGTGGGAGATCTATGACGCATATGTCCTGAGGAACTGAAAAATTAGGACAAGCATGAAGGGTAAGACTCAAATCTTTAATAACACCCAATGTACTGATAGAGGTACCATCCAATTGAATTACTCCTTTCTCTAAAGGCTGATACTTCATTCCAAGTTTGTCGGCAATTTGCTTTGGCATTACTGAGCTACTAGCTCCACTGTCTACCATACAGTTATGAACTAACTTATCACCTATGATTACTGACACGTAAAATGGAGGTGGTTTAACTTCTTTTCCTGTCTCTCTGCTAGGCTGTTTATCATTTCCTTGAGTATTATTTGTCAACACAGTTCTAACTTGACCCATTGAAGACTTAGATTCATCTGACACTTTAAAATTTGACAAAGCTGAGTGTAACATATCTTTTTGACCTAGGATGGCTAATGAATCCCACATAGACATCATTACATTTGTCTTTTTCATACTATCAAGAATGTTATAGGGTATAGCTGGGTTTAATTTATGATATACCTTTATGCCAGCGTGGTCGGCTTGCAAACATGGCTGCTCCTTCACTGGGAGTTGTTGATTTCTCTGCAATTGATGAGCCACTTGGGATGTAGACGGTTTTGCAGCTGATGCTCTCCCTTTATCAGTTGTTTGATCAAGCTCAAAAGCTCTTTTCTTCACCCTTGTGTTAGCTGCAACTAAAGAATCGTCTACATTCAATCCACATAATTCGTCACCTTGCCAGTTAAGTAGAGTAGTGTCATTGGTAGGCTGATCTTGGTGTTGTGGGGATGCATCGTTGAATTCATTATGTTGTGAACTTGAGGCATTCTATACCATAAGTGCCTAATTAATGAGTCCATTTGAGCAAGTGGCTTGATTGTGAGATTGGTTGCAAGGGTAACACCACTCATAATCTGCTACTAAATTGTTTTGAATAGGGACAAGATCCTTAATTGTACTAACAGGCGCTGGAGCATAAGCCTGAAAAGGTCTATTATTTACACCCTATCTTGGGCCCTGGTAATTGCCTTGATAAGCCTGTCTATTACCTTGATATGCTTGTTGCTAACCTGAATTCTGTTGTTGATAAGTCCTACTATATGATTGCTGCTTTTCCAAGCTCACAAGCTTATTACCAAAAGTATGCAATAGACTTTCGATTTCCTGCAATTCATTTGAAGATCTTAAAACAACAAATTCTTGTGTTATAGTAGCTGATACTGCTGGAACAGGTGGCAAAGGTGCAAACAGTGGTATCTGCAAAGGGATATTCGAATGAATATCTGGAAATATAGGCATCGGTGGCCTAGGAGCAAGTTTATGAGCTTGTATTAGGCTGTTTTTAGCTCTGATTGCTACTTCAAATGCATCCGATAGAGAAACACCCCCCATTGATTGTATCATAATAGCTATATCGCTGTTAAGGGCCTTCAAAAAGTACAAAAATGCATATTCTGGAGGTGGTCTCACTGTTCTAGGAATCCTATCCCAAGTTCTTTGAAATATGAAATTGAAATCATTCATTTGCTCCTGAGGAGCCCTCTTAAGCGTAGTTAATTATTCCAACAAAGACAAATTATCAGACCTGTCCTGAAACTTCCTGTGTAATTTGTCACCCAACTCATCCCAAGTGGCAACTGAACCTACTCCAAGGCCCCTGAACCATTGTAATGCTCTTCCTTTGAATGATGCTACAAGAAGTCTTACAGCTACGTCTTCTTGTGTAATGTAATGCACACCACATAAGGAAGCCACATCTCGTATATGCTCAATCGGGGTAGTCTGGTCTTCTCCAGTGAAATTTGGCAGGCTTTTCAAAGCTGCCATTGGAATATCATTATGCTGTGTCAAATTTAATGGACTACCTCCATTAAATGTCACAAAAGGCTAATTTCTGGGAGCAACCATTAGAAATGGATTTTCCTGCACTCCTGGTGAAACAAAAGCCGGGACAGCGGTTTGGAATCTCACAGATGGAGTAGATTTGGTTCTTCTAGAATAGATAGATGTTGTTCTTGACCTCTCTGTTACCCTGCCTTGTCTTCTGGGTGGTGATAGTTGCAAATATTCATAAGGAACTAAGCTGCTCCTTGTCTGAACTCTTCTCATAAACTATAAAAGTGTTGATTCTGAAGTTCTTCCTCTTGATGGAGTCACCAAGTATGCAAGAATGACTTCTATAAAGTCTGAACTTGTTGGTTGCATACCAAACCAACAGTATAATGTGGAACTAGTCCCACCGGGTGTGCCAAAACTGTTATCACTTGGATTTGCACCCCTGTTGAATGTAAAATTCAACAATCCAATGTAACATGGGATGACCTCTAAAGCTATAGGTTTCTTGTAAATAGAGGTCAACCTCCGGAGAAGGTCAGCTTCCTTTGTGTTATCACCTAACTATTGATCTTTGTAAAAGGAAAGGGAGAAAGAGTGCATAAAATGAAAACTAAATACTGTGGTGATACACCGAACTAACATGAATCTTCAAGTAAAAAGATAACATACACTGGAAAAAGGATGATAGTTACTTCATCTACCCAACATAAATCTTGTGAAAGTTTATGCAAAAAATTATAAAAAGGTTTAATCTACAAATAGATTTTAAGACGGAAAAATGAATTTCACAACTTTAAAATTTTAATGCAGACTTAGAAAAACATAGTTCAAAACTTGCATAATCTGAAAGAAGGAAGAAGGTAGTATGAAAAGACTAACACTAATCTTCCAGATAATCTCTGTATTCCAAATTCTAGAAGAGATTACAAAACATACATCAGCTGAGAAAAGATTGCTAAAATCACTTGCTCTCTAGAATGCATAATCCGAACTAGTTTACAAAGAGGCAAAAAATGCTCTATATACCAAAAGAGAGTCGGCCCCTGCCTTAGGGTTACAGAAATGAGTCGGTGCCTGGACACGTCGATCCTAGAAGCGCTTTGGAATGAAGTTTAATGAGGCATTAAATGTGCATGCCCTGCTCATGTATGTGGAAGCTCGCTCCTAGGCATGGTCTTCAGATCTTTACAACGATCGCATTAACTTCAAGCCTTCGTGTCCACCCTCGAGACTCCGTCGGAGCCACTTTGAATGCAATGCGGCATGGTCATTAATGTCGACCCACCTTTACTAGCCAACGTCCTAGCTGTTATCGTGACTCACGGCCTCTTCTTCGGCCTTCCTCTTGCCCTAGATCTTTCAATAAGTTGACCCCCTTCGAGAAGCAGCATCAGAATTTCCATTTAGATATCGACACCATTAATCCTTTCCTGCCCCATCGCCTTTGATTTCAGGAAAAATCCATGTCGTTTATGCTCTGTTGGTCTCATTCATAGGGGGAGTCAAACAGTCAAACGGCTAATGGTTCACCTTTAGTTCCTTCAGATTGGTCGAGCTCATGCCACGCAGATTCCCGACGGTCAAAGGTTGCTTCATCAAAATCGCATGTCGGTGAGACACTAATTGTGTCTCCCTGATGCGAGTACACCTCATAGTAGCTATCGACATGACACACAACAGTCAGCAAGACCCTATATCGAATGCAAAAGTCATACCGAACTCGCCCTTGTCATCGCCCAGACTATCGTCAGAGACACATTGGGTCGGCAAGAGATCTTCAATTGGCAAGACTTTCATCGAGCCCTTCATTCTTCGGCGAGACACCGTCGGGTCAGCAAGACATCTTGGCGAGCACTTTAATTTCACCGAGACTTTTTCTTATCGGGCAGACCCTTTTCCGAACTCCTTTCTCTCGATGACACTAGCACTGTGCAACAGTCGGCAAGACCTCTTAGCGAGCACTTCAATGTTTCACGAGCTTGAACCCTCCAACGGAGTCGGAGCTGGGATGAAAACCAAAACGGGACGAGAGTCGAAATGGGGGAAAAACCAAACAGCTCGCGGAACCGGAACTGGAACCAAATCCAGACCTGAAACTTTTCTGAAGTTTCAAGTTCGGATTTTGTTCCGATCCCGCCCCTGGCAACTCAAAGCAAGAAGGCAGAAAAACACAACAAAGATCAAAGAGGAGGAGACATCCTCGATCACAGGCCATGAAGAAAAGAAGAGAAGAAGGGGCGGAACCGGGGCCGGAGCTGGATCAGAATCAGGAACTGGAACTTTGAAAAAGTTCCATTGCTTGGTTTCAATCTACGCCCCAGGTCCGACAAAACAAAGAAAATGCCCAAAAAAAAAAAAACAAGGTAGGATCGGAACCAAATCCGATCCCGAGTAAAACACAGTGGGCAGGGGCAAACAAATCCGACATCCGACACTGAAACTTTCATCAAGTTTCAAGGTCGGATTCTGTCCCGACCCCGCCTCCGACACTATACAAAGATGACGAAAAAAAGGATGAAAAAGGAAGAAAAAGAAGGGGAGAGAACATCCCGCGACCAAATGATTGAAACAAAAAGAAAAACGAGCAAGACCTGGGGAATCAGGATCGGAACCGGAACAGAAACAGGAACCGGAACTTTTGGAAAAGTTCCAAGTTCGGTTTCAGTCCCGATCCCAGGTCCGCCAAAATGAAGAAAGTGCCTAAGGAAAAGAAAACCTAAGGCACACAAAAACACAGACCAAAGGACATTAAAACATAAACGGGATCGGAACAAAACCCAATCCCGAGCAGAACACAGTGGGGAAGGAACCAGAACAGAAACAGGAACTAGAACTTTTGGAAAAGTTCCAAGTTCGGTTTCAGTCTCGATCCTGGGTCTGCCAAAACACAACAAAAACAGGGAAAAAGGCAAGAAGAAAGAAAAAAGGGAAAAAACCACCCCACGGTCAAACGCAAGGTCAAAGAAGAAAATGAAATGCACCTAAGTGCGGAATCGGAACAAAAACAGAAACTGGAACTTTGAAAAAGTTTCAATGTTTTGTTTCGGTCCGACTCCGCCCCCGACAGAACAAAAAGAAAAAAAGGGGCCAAGGAAAACAAAATGAAAAGGGGAAAAACAAGGCGAAAACAAGATGAAGACCCACCCAAAAACTGAATACCTGCACGTTGGGCTCAACCCTTGTGGGAGCCACATTTAATCCATGTGTCGAATTTAAAACATAATCTCCCCTGCAGCTACACAAGAAGCAAACAAGTCAGAAAGTATGTAACCCTGATGCAAACGTTCCTCCATTTGGTCTTTGAGAACACCTGAAAGCATAGGTTACCCTGCCTGATTGAGCCCGTAGGTGAAAATTGGGTAACAATAATCAAACCGTAGATTGTAAGAAGGTTATGTAGGTTCAAATCACTTTGTTTCTTTAATAAATGATCACCTCACCTTCCTCGAGCATAGTCTCTCTATATCTAGGGAACATATTAATCCATCATGTGCTTGAGAGACCCAACCATGAACACGTCCTTTATTTGTGGGAGAATAATGTGGGGAGACTATTAGGGGATGCCATTTTAGAACGGTTGAGTGAGTGACGGCATCTACCTATCCAAGGCTTGCAAGGAGTGAAAGCGGAGAACGTTACGTTAGAAGCTACCACAGAGAGTGGAATGTGGGTTGTCGAGTGCAATAGGTAGCAATGGAAATGTTGTTAAGAGGATGGCGTGAGAGATGGAGACACTCACATGGGAGACATCCGTTGAGTAGAATATGGGAAAGGAAGCACAAGATGTTGAGGTGAATCCTTCGCTAGATGACCACACCAATCAAAAGCTCACCTGAGGATTCCTACATTCCTATCACCTTCATGCATAGGATTTCTCTACCATATTTTATGAATTTTGCATGACAACATCCTTTATTCGATCGGATTCTACTTTCGCAAGACCAAGAAATTCATAGCGTGCGTTCTTGAATTTAGTATTCCTTCATCAAGTCTATCTTATGTGTTGAACAAAGCAAAGAGATTATAGACTTATGGGCTTCAAGTCTAAACAAGGAAAGAATGCAAGGACTTCAAAGCGGAAATGTCATGCGGGTGAGGCGCACCCCAATGTCACATGGAGTGTAATGCAGAACTCCACTGGGACAATGCCTTCCACAGGAGGAACGTGTGGGAACGTTGTTCAGGATTGTCATTTGGGAATATTCAAATAGATGATGGCCTTCGTCTAGCTAAAACCCACAAAATGATATGTGGAATAAGGGCGTGTAGGTGCTGGTAATTGGGATGGTGAGACAGGGGCAAAAGTTCGCATGACAACCTTTGCCAAACTCAGAATTGCATAAACATTTTCTTTATGTCAGCTTTTTCACAACCTTTGCAAGGTCTTTATCTTCTGAAGATAGTTTGAAGCATTGTGGGAAGCATAGGAACGAGGTGAGATTTCATGTACATGTCATGAAATGACGCTTCCTAGGCAATTTGAAGAATGGTAGTCTTTATGCATGTATCACCGATAAACGAGAAAAACCCTAAAAGCATCAAAGGCACTACCATAGGCATTATGATCATCAGACTTGTCAACTCAATAATATGGGATATCTAAATGCAGAAGTCAGAGGATTCATTGTCGGGAGAGCATTGGCAGAGACAGCAGCCAAATGGGCACATCGGCCCGCAAAGGGAGACCCGCACATGTGGGTCCATCAGGGGCAATGATCGCTTGGTTGAGGCCAAGATAGAGAATTTGAATGTGGAACCCACCATACAAGCATAATTTAAGGGGCAGCTGCAACTTAACGGTGAAGCACAAGCGGCAGCCCATAAGAGGCGACCTGTGGTTGCAAGTCCATGAGGCCCACTAGACGCAGTGGAAAAATTTGATGCGAGACCCACCATGCAAGTAGAAGTCTGAAGGTGGCCATTAGTCAAATGGAGAAGGGATAGTGGCCTTACACAAAGGGAAACCTGCAGGGGCATTTCCACAAAATCCAAAGACTTGGGGAATTTTAGTTAGGTGAATTTGGTCAAGGGGGCTTGGTTATTTTAAGGCATGTGACCAACTTGGGCTTAGGAATAGGGGTGCGCAAAGCGAGGTGGGAGCAAAAATGGCCCATGGGAGCCAAAAAAGGGGGGGGGTCCCTGGCTTCAGTGGGGCGTGTGTGCAAAATATGCACAATTCCTAACAACTAAAACAAAACAAGGAGTTAAGAATATATCTCACAATGGTCATTTTACTTGTAATTGCAAACTTACAACGAAGGGCCAAACTATAATTGTAAACCTTGTCAAATTAAACCCAATAAATTCAACACAAACATTTTTAAGTAGTTCTAATGCAAATCTGACAACCAGGAAATCAAAACACCTTGTTTGCTTTAATTTGTTGTAAAGTTAATGATAGTATTATAAGGCCTCCAAAATTAGAGGGCAGTCATTTGGATGTGCATATATAGTTAGGATGCTACTATTTATTATACAATGTATTCAGTCCTTCCTATGTTAGCATTATATATAACCCCAATGTAAAAAATAAATCAATATATACAATGTTTTGAATTAAAATTTCGCTACCAACTAAGCAGGAAAGGTTGCTTTAATTGATTGAAAACATTGATCACAAGATTATCATTGATTACAACATCAGTTTTAGGTCCCGAAAATTGACCATTGATGAGGATTCCATGTCCAAAAAATTAGATCAACACCCAAATGTTTAGGAGTGCATGTCATAATCATAAACCAATTTAACTTAACCATTGAAAATAGACTACATGTATATAAAAAAAAAAAGATTTAAGTATTCCTCTAAATTGAACAACTCTTTATAGTTGTTATGTCTTAAATTGTTTATTAGACTTCATCTTATTCTTATTTTTAAAGATCAAAAATAATTTTAACTGAATATTATTGAAGATAGATATATAAACTCACCCGCTAACAACCATAAATATTATGAAAGGTTGAGAATAGTGTTAAAAACCATGGACCATATTAATGATATTGGTAGGGTGATTAGAAAGAGAGCTAAGATATTAATGATATTTATTCAATTAGTTGTTAGTATCTGTACGATCATATAACATATCTAAAAAATTATAATATTTGAATATAAAGGAATCACAAGATCATATCTAAAAAGAATTCAAAATGGTAAAAAGAAAATAAAATGTGAATCATCTGGCTTTCCAAATTCTCTTAAGCCTAAAAAGTCATGTGGAATATTTAACCAACCATCCCCATCACAACCTCAGAGACCAAGCAACAAGCAATACTTATTTTAAAATTCCATACCACCTGCCCCAAATCTCGTTAACCGAAATGTTTTTTGTTGTCCCTAATCTCATTGTTTAACATGTTCTCTATGCTCAAAGAAATTCATTTTCAGCAGGATATCACTTTCAAATGGCTGATGAGGTTGATGAATACAATTTTATACATTGCTCTATAGTATTCTAGACACCTAGGGAGCTTGAAGTACACATACAAAACCTACTACAAATTCCAATCTACAAACACTTGAGGAATTTGAACACTAAACTCAACAACAATGGGAAAGCGCACAACAGTTTCAACAACAAGATCAAAATTTGAAATATTCACAACAATTTCAATGGAAAAAGGATCGCAATTTGCCACATGATCCCCCTTCTAGCCATTATGTTTTTTTTTGGGAAGAAGAGAGTCAGTATTTTCCAAATCTTTTGAATGTTTCAAGCGGTGTTGGCATTCAAAATGTTTCAAGGGTTGATTCTTATGATTCTTGGCAACCAAAGGATCTCTTTTTGCAACACTCTCCTAGTAACCTTAGGTATATTCACAGAGGCAGTTCACAAGAAGCTCAACAACAATCTGATCACACTTGGCCATATTTTTCTGACAGCCTTCACTCTATTCACTGGAGTGATTCAGATCAATTTGAGCAACAATAGAGTTATAGTTCTTCTCAATCTACTACTTCTTTCATCCAAAATGTTTTGAGAGATGATTCACCAGAATCTCAGCAACAAAGGGATCAACATTCACCCATACATCTCCTTTGAACAAGATTTAGAGCACATATTCCAACATTTTTTTGTTATACTTTCTGAGTTGTACTAGAAGACAACAAATAAAAAATAGTTTTCTAAAATCTAAACATATATCAATATTGTTTCTTTAAATATGAATTTGTATATGATTTCTTGATCATAAGCTCTTTTAAATGGGTACAACCATTCTAATGCATCTCCAATACCATCAAAAGTAGGACAATCCATTGAGTTAAGGTTTTAAAAATATATTTTCATAGATCACTTTTTTATTCATATCACTGACCCAACTTTGGCCATATCAATTCATGGTGTTTTTAGCCTCGAAGCAAAAAATAGAAATAGAAAACCCCATTGAAATTTGACAATATTTCCATAAATGTAAAACTATATATATATATCCCCTTACATTTTCACACTTGTTTGAGCCCTCCCTATTAAATTGAGCCTAATGTTGCCTTGATTTGGTGTTGTAATGTGTTTAATGCATTCACATTAAGTCTTGGGCCCTTGTAAACTAATTGAACTTAATTATGTCTTATTTAGGGTGTGGTAAAGTGTACCTTAACACTTCCACACTAATCTAGGGTTTCATTAATTAATTGGGCTTCTTTATGCCTTAATTGGCCTTATTTTGCATCCACAAGTCTTAATTAATGCATCTTTCTGAGATTAATCCCAACATTTACCAATAACCAATCATAATTCATGTGTTTTTGGATTGTATGGCCAAAATTCAGTGATATGGGACTCATATGCCACCTTTGGCGTATAAGTCCCACCTAAGTTTTGGGGCCTCGATCTAGATTTCACATCAATCTAAGCATTTATTGAAAAATGTGTCTCAAAGCCTAGTCTAATGAAACTCATACACCACAACTGGCGTATGAGTCATGTGTGGCTTAAACCTAAATTAAATTCAAATTATTGACAGGATTTTATTCTCCTAGATTTGATGCCGGCTTGTAGTGTTGTAATTTCAAGAAATTTATCATAAACAAGTATAAATACAAGGTTATTTCACTCATTTTTACCTAAGACTTTCAAGAGAGCATTCCTTATAGCAAATTTTAGTTCACAAGAACATTCAAGAGTTTACAAGAGTATTCAAGGACATTCGAGATCATCTTTTAAACATTTTAAGGTAGATTTCTTCATTATTTGTTGCAGTTGTGATAGGGCGAAAATACTTGTTAGAAAACGAGCAACAAACAAAAGAGTGCAAACAACAAATATAGACACCTTACACCTCAAGATTGGGAAAATGATTAACTTAACAAAACAAAATGGAACTTTTTACCTTGTTGAGTTGTCATTTGGTTGGTTCTTCGATCTTTGATGTAGTGTATGCTCCTTGGATGGCAAGAGATGCAATCGTGGATTGTAAAATGGATGGAAAATGGGTGAAAATGGATGCAAATGCAAGTATTTGGCTAAGTATGGCTCAAGAGAAAAATTTGCATGAGTTTGGCTAGCATAATTATCTCCACCAAAATGAGAGAAAAGGGGGGTATTTATAGAGAATTTTGAATTCTCTAGAGAAATGGACGGTTGAGATTAAACCAACATGGCCAAGATTTAGGGCTATGGTGAGTTGAGAACTCACAAGCCCTCACATCTTGACATGTGGCCTGTGAAGTGGCTTGAAAAGGATGATGTAGACATGAGTTGGAAGGAGAGTACATGACATGGAGGTACTACATAGTACCTTGGGATTTGGACAAGATCTCCTCATAAAGGAGGCCCTTGTCCCCATGTGAGTGAGAGGACATGTGAGGAATTAAAAATTCCTCAAATATCCATATGGGAATGAGAGAAAGAATTTAAAATTCTTTGGAATGCATTGGGGGATTAAATGTGAATTAAAAATTCACATGGGGAATGGAGTGCCTTCTCCAAAAGGAGAAAGCCTTTAATAAGGTTGACTTAGGACAAATTTCATAAATTACATGGAGATTAGGTTGACCTAATTAAGTGATTAAGGTTGTGCAAGTACCTGATTAGACAAATTAATGACATATTAGAGGCAAGTGGGAAATTAGGAAGAGTTCACATGTGACTTGATGTGACAAGTCAAAGATCACATGGGGAAGAGAAAAATGAATTTAATATTCCTTGAGAGGTTGATTAGGCTAGTTAATGAAGGATTAGAGGAGGGTTAGGTGGCTAAGAGAGATTAGAGGCCAACTTGCAAAAGTTGGAGCATGTAACACATCCTAATCAAGGATTAGGCATGTGCACATCCCTAATGATGAGATTAGAAGAATAATTAGGATTAGATAAAAATAAGGGAGGATGTGACATGTGAAGAATTAAATAAATGTCATATTTATTTAATTCATTTGATGAAAGGGGAAGGTATTTAATTATTTAACTAGATACCTTAGGGATTAGAAGAACTTTAGAGGTATTAATTAAATAATAGTGATATTACTTAATTAATGTGGATAAGGGGATGCTTAGATGAAAGGGAATAAATTTGGATAAATTAAGTGTCCAAATTTCGATGTCTACATTTTGCCCCTCTTTGAGATGGTGTTACGAAGTAGCATCATTTCAAAGAATATTAAAACATAGAACCCAGAAGGAGATGGTTAGATGCCCCAATCATTAAAGGATCGACTAGGAAGGGGAAAAAATGATGAAAATTAGCGATGAAGGATGCCCCCTCGAGAGGCCATGTGGGTTCAAGAGAACACAGGTGTGCTCTTGAAATGGAGGAGATGATGCAAAGTGATGGGTAAGAATGGATGAAAAGGTGGCAGAAGACTTGGAGGGGAGAGTGATGAAGGATGAATGGATAGGGGGGATTTTGATAGATGAGAGGATGAAGATGAAATGCAATCCAGATGCAATTTTCCATCGTTAGGAGCACTGATTTTTTCTATAGCAGAAGAAACGATACACCAAGGTATAAAGGACCAAGGCAGATTAGTGTCTAATGCATGAAACAAACACCACAAACAAGAAGGCTATCCCAACACCCCAAAGTCACGATGACCTTGGTCGAGCCAGGTATTGGGATAACCACAAGCACACAAGGATGCCTCAGTGTAACATAAGACCTCAAGGATCTTGGTGGGTACTACATGGGACAACTGAGAAGACAACAACAAATAAAAGATCAAGATACACCCCTATGTTGACTAGTCAAAGCTCACCATGATATGTTGGATCAAGGCAACCATGACAAGTGATGATAGGGAGCTCAAATGATAAACAAAAGCCAAAAGCATCAAAATATTGCAATCAATTTCAAACGTCCTTTGCCATAGGATCAAGGGGATGGATGGGATTGATAGGGTCTGTTAGGAAGGATGCATCCTATTGAGACAGATGATGGATACTAAACTGAAAGACTGATATGACAGAGGATATTTGGAACTGATTGGATTTGATGATACAAGTGGATCGTGTTTGTTAAGACCAGCTAGATAAGTGCATATCTTGACGACACGACACAAGAGACATGACACAAGATAGGAAACTGACACATCCTAGCGACCTAGGGCTCGGGGGCCAATCAAAGATTAGCCTTGCCTACATGAAAGCGCAGAGCCCTCATAGTTCGATGAAAGGCTGACGACTGACCATGATGGGGACTTCGATGGATGATAAATATAGGATGGAGAAAAGGAGAAAAGTGTACAATGGAGATCAATGATAGACGATAAAAGAGTAGACAGACAAATCCCCAGGGGTGGATCAAATGATCGACCTTACCTACGTGAAAGCGCAGGGGCAACGTAGTTCGAAAAAAGGCCAATGATAGACAATGGATAAAGGATGATGAGATAACCCTAGATAAGGGGATAAAATGATTGGACCAACACGATGGGACATGATAGACCTATTAGATTGGATCAAAGGATGGTGACTACACAAAGCTCAGGGATGGGATAGTTATCCAAATCAACAAATATGGAGTGGGAAGATGACAAGATGGATAGATGAATGATGAGAAAGAATAGGAGATTCAAAATATGTGTAAAAGAAGCAAAAGTGATGATGATAAGATAGATGGAATTGGGTTGCACGGGGAATAGCCTATTGCTAGATACCAATGACAAGGGATTATGAGATGGGATGAGGATAGAGGATGGGGGGAGGAAAATGATTGTTTGGATGGATTGGATAGAGGGATAAGGATTTGGATGAGGAAAAGGTTACCAGATAGATAGATGAAAAGGGATGCTATGATGGAAGGATAGGAAGATAAGGATGGGGAGATGGATATAATGATAAGGAGATGAGGATAGGGAAATGGAAGGGATTGCTCTGATGGAATGAATGATGTCTCCAAGGACTATATCACAAAGGAAGATAGATGCCCCCACTCTAGATATTTCATGTGCGAGGAGGCATGAATTATGGAATACAGAAGGATAGGAAAATAAAGGAGTGAGATGGATGAAGATAGGATCCATGGATAAGGAAGGGAGATTGAAGGTAGCATGACGGGTGGATAAGGAAGGTAGATGAATGCAAATGAGGATTAGGATAGTGTGCGGATGAGGGGAATGTATGCTAAGAGGTGTCCAAAGCATGTTTATATGTTTTCCCATATCATTATCAAGATCACAAGGAGGATGGAAGGATTGGGATAAATGAGATATTCCAAGCAGGATGTGTAAGATAGGTAGGATGGAGAGGATGAATGAAAAGGATGTATAGGAAGAAGACGGGTGCATAGCTGGAAGCATAGTAGGAAGCATAGCGGATAGAGGGAATGCATCTTAGGAAGCTGCCCCCATGTACAGATGGGGATTTATGTATGATGCTTGTTTTCCAAGTTTTCATCATGGTACTTATCCAAGGCGCTTGTTTTCCAAGTTTTCACCATTGGACGGATTATTTCTCTTTACTATTTTATTTTTGGATTTTTTGACTTTTTGGATTTTTTGACTTTTTTGGATTTTTTAACTTTTTGGATAGCCCACGGAAGGAGACGGATAAGGATAGGGAGGTGAATAAGTGGATTTAGGAGACATGTGATAAGGATATAGATGAAGGACTCAAGCATCAAATTCTATATGAGGTATTAAGATCCCATGTTCGAACCGACTGTTGGATGTTGGTACAACCTTATTAGGAAAAATGGATTATGCAAGATGATGAATTAGAGGGATGTGATGGGGGAGATATGTGGGGTAATGGATGGGATGTTGGAAAAGGTATGGATGGAATGATGGGGTGGATATATGATGGGGAGATGTGTTCAGGACCAACATTGGCACATACGGTGATGAATGTGAAATGATAGGAGTATTAATGGATGGGGAATGTGGGGATAATAGAGAAGATGGGATGGTGAATTTTGGAGCATAAGGACCCAAAATAGACTTAGGAGATGAAAGGGGTGTATAATTAGCTTTTGGATGTTCTTACGGATTTTTCATTTGATGGCATTGCATCTTTTTTCTTTAGGATCCACATGGTTTTGATCTTTGCTTTGGTGGGCTTTTGTGGCCTACGGATTTGACTTGGATTTAGATTTTTCTTCTCTTCACCATGTCTTTTAGAGGGGGCATGGGGAGCTTTAGATTCATGTGGATGTTTGGATTAATGTATTTTTACTTTAGCATCCAAAGTGCTTTTAGTAGCAATGGGATGGGTGGAAGGATATGGATGATGTAGAGCAATGGAGGTAAAATTATGAGGATTACGTGTAGATGGAAAATGTGTAGGTATGTGCCTTTGTTGATCCTGATTAGGATGTTCATGATGGATGACATGGATAGGTGTTGGATGGATGAAAGGATGAGATGGACGAGGTGATCTTGGGATATACGGACCCAAAGAAGACGAAGTGGGTGGAGAGACATAAGAACCCAAGATGGATGGAGTAGATGAAGGATGGGAGATGGTGGATGGAGGGATGTAAGGACCCAAAATGGATGGAGCATATGAAGGAGGAATATGGATGGTTGCTTTGAGGCAATACGATAGAGGAGGACGGATGGAAGCATATGATCTAGTGGAGTGATGGGAAGAGCCAACATTTCTTTTGGAAAAGGCTAGTTGAGGACATCTAGAGGTTGTACCAACATCTTTAGATTGTGAGTCTTGGGAAATAGGTCCAAGACCTTGCATGCAGATTTGTTCTTTAACTTGGATGGATTCTAAAATACCTTGCTCATGAAGGCCTAGACCTTTTCCTTGATAGTTCATTTTCTTGGGCATGCGATCCATGATAGGATTTGTGTTATTCTGAAAACATGATGCGAGTCCATTATTAGGTGGAGGATGATAGGTGGTATATACATTGTGTTTTTCTTTTGCAAGGAGGCCACCATGGAATAATGTGAGAGTACCAAGAGGATATGCAAGTGTTGTGGGGATAGCAGTTTCAGGAAATGATGGGGGATCATGAGAGGAAGATGATGGGATAGTAGCATTTGGATGGGTGGTATTAGGAGAGGGATTAGGGGATATGATAGGATCTGGATTTGTGGTAGTGGGTTCATGCGATTGAGATGGATATGGAGCGGTGGAATCTTGACTGACAAGGGGATCATGGAATGGAATGGATGGGGGACTGTGATCTTGAGGTGGACTAGATAGGATGGTAGGATCTTGATCTGGAGAAGGGGATATGTTGGCATGCTTTGGATTAGGCTCTTGGCCTGACTCATCGTGTGTGGGAGGCACGATAATGTAGTCTTGGTGGGACTCTTCAAGTGGGGAAGATGGAGGGATGGAGGATTCAAAAAATTCATGGGAATGGATTTTAGTGACACTGGGAGTGGAAGAAGTGGATTGGATTTGGGTGTTATCGATGGGTTCGACGGCTCTCGGAGTAGGAAGTGGGTGTTCAATGGATTCAGTAGATGTGATGGTAGGAGATGGGGGCTCAGTGGATTCAGAGGATGTGATGGTTTTGATGGTTTGAGTAGTGCTAGGGGTGGTATCATCAATGATAGGTGTTGGGTGGAGAAGGGTTTCGTCACTAATGACCGTGGACGATGGGTTAGGATGGCATGATTCCACAACTTCAAGGTGTGGAGTGGGAGATGTCTTCTTTGTTATAAGTCCTTGGAGAAATTCTAGAGTGAGAAACTTGAATACACTAGGTTGAGATGGCTTGGATGAAGGATTATGGATTGGTGGGGGATTAGGACTAGGGATTGGTGGACTAGGATTAGATGGGGGAATGGAATTGGATGCAGGATTGGGAATAGATGGGTGATTAAGATTAGATGAAGGGTTAAGATAGGGGTATTGGAATGGTGAATTAGGACATGAGGACGTGGGTGGTGGATTGTAGTAAGGGTAATGGGATGGTGGATTAGGATGGGAAGATTGAGGTGGCGGATTGAGATAGGAAATGTGGATGTCGGATTAGGATAAGAAGATGTGGATGTTAGATTAGGATAAGTTGATGTGGATGTTGGATTAGGATAGGAAGGTATGAATGTAGGATTAGGTTGAGTAGATTGGTATGGAAGATTAGGGTAGTGGGTATATGCGGATGAAGGATTGAGATAGGAGGATGTGGACAAGGGATTAGGATAGGGGGATTGTGATGGAAAACTAGGATAAGAGGACGCGGGTGTTGGATAAGAGGATGATGTAGATGAAGGATATGATGGATATCCCTTGTCAAAGGTAGCATAAGGAGCGTGATTAGGCATAGATGAAGACATAACAGGATAACTCAAAGGGGTGATTGGATTTTGGAAAGCGAGTGGAGAAAACTTACTAGCAATGACAGTGTTGAGGGGATCCATGTCGTATACCTCTTGATCGACAAGGCTTTCGTTATTGTCATTGACGTAATTAGGGTTTCCCTTGACTACTATTGATGGAGGATAAGGATTCATGATGATGAAAGGATAAAAAGTATGGATTAAATATTTTGGATGGAAATGGACTAAAGCTCAAATCAAGATTTAGGTCAAGCTCAGATCAGGATTGGATAAAAGCTCAGATCAGGATGATCGGATGATGCGATGAGATTGATTCTAACGATTAGATTTGATTACCAAAGGATGACCTTGACACTGAACCTACTTCGACATGGAAGTAGATTGATTGAGTCAAAAGTGATTGGATAGGGATGCGATTGGATTGGATTGGATAAGATCGATCGATGATTGATAAGATCGAATGATGGATTAGATAGGATGACGTAAGGGACTATAAACCCTGTTCAGAGATTACCCTAGGTGACGTAGGATACTGATTGATCGGATTAAAGGATTAAAGGATGATTGCGACACTGAATCCACTTTGAGATTAAAAATGGATTGATTGGGCCGATGATAATGATTAACTTAGGATGGATGACAATCCTAAGCGGATGTTGATGATGACGATCAGATCAGACACTTAGGTCAATTTGGATAATAACTTGAAACGAAGTTCAGAGGATTTGGATGGGGAAAACAATGATTTGATTGGAGATATGCATGATAGAAATGGACAAATGACTGCTGAGAACAAGAGAAGGAGGTTTGGAATAGGTGAAAGATTACTCGGAACAAGTAAAAAGATGATCGAGAGGGATAAACGACTACTCAAAACGAGTAAACGACCGCTCACAATGGATGAATGATTCTTGGAATGAGAAAATGAAGGTTTGGAATAGATGAAAGATTACTCAGAACGAGTAAACGATTGATCGGGACTGTTGAACAAGAGAAGGTTTGAAACGATAGACGAAGGTTCAAAATAGATGAATGTTTACACAGAATGAGTAAACGAATGATCAAAAAAGAGGGAACGAATGTTCAAAATGGATGGATGAAAGGTTGAAACGAGTAAACAATTAATCTGAATGAATGAACGAATGCTCAGATTGGGAGAATGACTCTCGGAATGGATGAAAGGATGAATAGGTCAAAATTGAAGATGGAGGGAAGGATCTTAAGATTTTTTTGGATATCAAAAGATCTTGACTGTAGATGGACTAAAGCTCATATTAGGATTTTGGTTAAGCTCAGATTGGGATTAGATTAAAGCTCAGATTAGGATTGGATTGAATCCTAGACTAGAATGATTGGAGGATGTGATGGGATTTATTCTACACCAAGTTTCGGGGTTTAAAGGACGTAAGGTGTTGAAAATCAGATTTTTCCAGATTTGGCAATTTTCAAAAATTGTCAAATTTTTCCATTTTAGGAAACATCACGGACATACTTTTGAGAGTCCATTTTTTTCCCAAAAAATACCCAAAACTAAGATAGGATGAATTTCCAACTAACATCCCAAATCTAAGACATGCATTTCGAGTTTTAACGAAAATGATTTTTCAAAAACTAAAAAAAACACTAATTGCAATTTTGAGGGTCAAGATGAAAGATTGAGGCCCCGAAAATGTGGCGAAACGGGGTCCAACTGACCCAAGGTCGGTTGGGAATCCACATGCCACCTCATAACGCAACCACCCATAAAATTTCAGCTCAAACGGACACCCAATTCAAAATTTATGGCCTCCGGAAGTTTCGGCATAAAAATCAAAACTCTCGAAACGAAGTCTAGGTAATTGAGATGGATGATATGATGATGGATATGGACTCTAATGAGGTTCTAAGTAGCACTTATGTGATTTTGGTGATGAAATGATGACTTTCAGAAAAGTGTTGATGGCAGGCAAATGGGTGCTCGAAACGACTGAACAGAGGGTGGAAAATGTTGTTTGAAGGGCAAGTTCGCCCCTAGATGAGGTCAGGTCCGCTTGTCCAAGGGGGCAGGTTCACCTATCCAAGGGGGCAGGTCCGCCTGCAGGGCAGGTCTTCCTGTACAAGGGGGAAGGTCCGCCTGTAGGGTAGGTCTGCTTGTATAGGAGGGCAGGTCCGCCTATACAGGGGGGCAGGTCTACCTGTATAGGGGGGCAAGTCCGCCCCTGGATGGGCAGGTCCACCCTTGGCAAAGGGCAGGTCCGCCTGTCCAAGGGGGAAGATTCGCCTGTATAGGAGGGCAGGTCCGCCCCTGGGTGAAAACGATCAAAAAATAGTTGTTCAAGCGCACGAAACAAGGAGATGGATGCTCAGAATCGATGGATGAGTGCTCGAAATAGATGAATGACTCTCAGAATGTGGGGAGGAAGATTCAAAATGGACGAACGAGTACTCGAAACGAGCGAACGAGTGCTCGGAATGGATGAAGGACTCTCAGAATGAGGAGATAGAGGTTTGGAATGGATGAATGAGTAATCAGAACGAGTAAACAATGACTCAAAATGGGTGAATGACTCTTGAAATGATGAGAGGGAGGTTCTGAATGGATGGATTTTTACTCGGAACAAGTAAACGATGACCTAAAATGGAAAAATGACTCTCAGAACGAGGAGATAGAGGTTCAGACTAGATGAAAGATTACTCAGAACGAGTAAACGGATGATCGAGAGGGATGAACGACCACTCGAAATGAGTAAACGACCAATAAGAACGGATGAATGATTCTCAGAATGAGAAGAAGGTTCAAAATGAATGAAGTATTACTCAGAACAAGTGAATGATTGATCAAAATGGGTGAAAGAGAGTTTGAAATGACAGAAAGAGGTTTAGAATGGATGAACGTTTACTTGGAACGAGTAAACGAATGATCGGAATGGCAGGACGAGAGTTTGGAATGATGAAACAGGATGTGAAATAGATGAGCGTTCACTCGGAACGAGTAAATGAATGATCAAAATGGCAGAACGAGAGTTCAAGATGATGAACGAAGGTTTGAAATGGATGAATGTTTACATGGAATGAGTAAACAAATGATCAAAATGACAAAATGAGAGTTTGAGATAATGAAAGGAGGTTTGAAATGGGTGAATGTTTACTCGAAATGAGTAAATGAATGATCAGAATGACAGAACGAGAGTTTGAGATGATGAAAGGAGGTGTGAAATAGATGAACGTTCACTCAGAACGAGTAAACAAATGATCAAAATAACAGAACGAGAGTTCGAGATGATGAAAGGAGGTGTGAAATAGATGAACGTTTACTCAGAACGAGTAAACGAATGATCGGAATGATGGAACGAGAGTTCAAGATGATAGACGAAGGTTTGAAATGGATGAACGTGATCGGAACGGTGAAACGAGTGCATGAAACGATGAAACGGGTGTCTAGAATGATGAAACGGATGATAAAACTAACTAGTCAAGGGTCAAGTCCACCCCTGGGATGGGTCAGGTTCATCTCTGGAGGGAAAATCTGCCTCTTGGGAGGGAAGGTTTGCCTGTCTGGAGGGTAGGTCCGCCTAACGGACAAAAGTTGGTCAAATTTGGCTAAAACAGGCTAAAAAAGGTTGGTTCAAAGGTCAATTCCACCCCTGGATGGGTCAGGTCTGCCCCTAGACAAGTTTAAACTTGACTTTTGAAAAGATGACTAAGGAAAAGGACCCAAAACACAGCAAACATCAATCAAAAGGATATGGCTAGACAAAAAATTACTGGTTTTGCACAAAGAAGACAATTCAGACAACACAATCATAAGATTAGCAGAAAGGGGTATGGTTGACAAAGTCTTCTATTCTAGGATGAACATGGTTTCTAAGGAGTCCTCGATATACACCTGGTACATGAGGCCCAAATCGTGAACACCAACCTGTTACAAGCGTGAGTCAGGAACCTTAGCGAGATACTAGAGGCTCAGACCAACTCTTCACGTCATCCTGATGCTTCCCCAATTACAATGTGGTTGGATTGAGGTACAACTTTCGCTCTCACTCCTCTATATACCCTATCGGTACTCGTGGTTGGAATCGTCCCTTAGGGTGATGAAATCCCCAAGCAGGTCTCGCTAAGAAAAGGAAAAGGAGGGTGACTCAAAAGGACTTGGTAAGCTATGATTTATCATCACCCAGGATCTCCAAATGGTGCAAGGGGATTGGATACATCAAATAGCTTACCAACAAGCACGACAAACAAGATTAATTGACACCCCTAGTTAAACTATGTGCCTAAGTTATGCAAAACAAGTAGCGGTTGATAAATAACTAACCCTACAAGAAAAATTGTTAGTGAATCTTGTCCTTGTTCCTCACCAAATTTCAATTAGATGCTTTCACAGACTCAAACAAGACACGTTAGGGCGTTAGAAGCACTTAAAACAGCCAAAAGGAGTGCTAAAAACTAAAATTTCACCTTCTGAAAAAAGTTGTCCAGGTCAGGTCCGCCTGTCTGGAGGGTAGGTTCGCCTGTCCAGAGGGCAGGTCCGCCTGTCTGGAAGGAAGGTCCGCCTGTCTGGAAGGTCAGGTCTGCCTGTATGGAGGTCAAGTCCTCCCCTCTATGAAAAATCTGCAAAAATCAGTTTTTGGAGTCTGTGGAGGGTAGGTCCGCCCCTAGGAAAGGTCGGGTCCACCCTTGGAGGTCAAGTCCGCCTACCTGTCAGGTCAGGTCTGCCCCTCTACAACCTGCACCTGCAAAAAGTGAAAAAAATAGCAAACGTGAAAGATACAGACTCGTTTGTGGGTCCCACTGGGCGTGCCAAAAATGTGATAGGGAAAAAATACTTGTTAGAAAATGAGTAGCAAACAAAAGAGTGCAAACAAAAAATATAGACACCCTACACCTCAAGATTGGGCAAATGATTAACTTAACAAAACAAAATGGAACTTTTTACTTTGTTGAGTTGTCCTTTGGTTGGCCCTTCAATCTTTGATGTAGTGTATGCTCCTTGGATGGCAAGAGATGCAAGTGTGGATTGTAAAATGGATGGAAAATGGGTGAAAATAGATGCAAATGCAAGTATTTGTCTAAGTATAGCTCAAGAGAAAAATTTGCATGAGTTTGGATAGCATAATGGTCTCCCCCAAAATGAGAGAAAAGAGGGGGTATTTATAGGGAATTTTGAATTCTCTAGGGAAATGAACAGTTGAGATTAAACCAACATGGCCAAGATGTAGGGCTATGGTGAGTTGATAACTCACAAGCCCTCACATCTTGACATATGGCCTGTGAAGTGGCTTGAAAAGGATGATGTGGACATGAGTTGGAAGGAGAGTACATGACATAGAGGTACTACATAGTACCTTGGGATTTGGACAAGATCTCCTCATAAAGGAGGTCATTGTCCCCATGTGGGTGAGAGGACATGTGAGGAATTTAAAATTCCTCAAATATCTACATGGGAATGAGTTAAAGAATTTAAAATTCTTTGGAATGCAGTGCCTTCTCCAAAAGGAGAAATCCTTTAATAAGGTTGACTTAGGACAAATTCCATAAATTACATGGAGATTAGGTTGACCTAATTAAGTGATTAAGGTTGTGCAAGTACCTGATTAGACAAATTAATGACATATTAGAGGCAAGTGGGAAATTAGGAAGAGTTCACATGTGACTTGATGTGACAAGTCAAAGATCACATGGGGAAGAGAAAAATGAATTTAATATTCCTTGGAAGGATAAAAGGAATTAAATATTCCTTGAGAGGTTGATTAGGCTAGTTAATGAAGGATTAGAGGAGGGTTAGGTGGCTAAGAGAAATTAGAGGACAACTTGCAAAAGTTGGAGGATGTGACACATCCTAATCAAGGATTAGGCATGTGCACATCCCTAATGATGAGATTAGAAGAATAATTAGGATTAGATAAACATGATGGAGGATGTGACATGTGAGGAATTATCATATTTATTTAATTCATTTGTTGAAAGGGGGAAGGTATTTAATTATTTAACTAGATACTTTAGGGATTAGAAGAATTTTAGAGGTATTAATTAAATAATAGTGATATTACTTAATTAATGCAGATAAGGGGATGCTTAAACGGAAGGGGATAAATTTGGATAAATTAAGTGTCCAAATTTAGGTGGCTACAACAATAATTAAGGATCCATCATCATGTCAAATACATAGTGCATCAAGCATGTTGTTGAGCTAATGATGTTGATGTAGCATTAAAGATACATTTGCAAGCATTGTTTCACATCCAATTTGAGATCAAGATCTACATTCTTCATGGCCACTTCATGTTAGATTGCATATTTACATTCCAAGACATCATTCAAGGTATCATTGTTCATGTTTCATATTTCATGTCCTTATTTCATTGTTTCATCATTTGGTTTAATTACCTAAATGGGGTTTGACCAAGGAAAACTCCTATTTCCTAACAATCAACAAGTTTTTCTCTCTCTACATGTGTGATTGTAGATCTAGGTCTCTTGGAGTTTGAAGGATCTTTGAATATTAAGTTACAAGATTGGTGAAAGTTGTCTGAGTTGTTACAAGGTTTCCAAGATCACGAAAAGTCATCTATAGGTCACAATTCATATTTTCATACTCAAAAACAAAGTGTGGAAGGAAGATCAAAGATAAGAGAGCATATCCAGGTCTTGAACCTACAAAAAAGCATAGTTGAATTGATACACCACTTGTGGCGTATAAGTCCCAGTACAACACAGTTTCCATATTTCAGTGAATTCAAATCAACCACTTTGAGATTCCAATTTTGGCACAGAAACCATAGCATGGGACTAAATCACCCAAACTGGCATATGAGAACCAGTGGACATTAAATAGAAATATTTCAAGGTTTTTAAGCTTTTCCTAACCTCATCCTTTTTCTAGGTGCACCTTTGTACTTTCTCAATCTTTTATTTTGCATTTCAGTTTCATTTCCTAGGTCATTTAGTTAGGTTTTGCATAGTACTTTGCATGCTTCATTTATTTCTTATCTTTCCAAGCCTTAGCTTAGTGGTGAACCCATTTTTATTCTCTAATCACACCCTAGGATACCTTATCGCAAGATCTTTTCCCCCCTTTCTACCTTCGGATTGAGATCTCTAAGGTTTCCTTGAATGAAACAAGAGTGAAATAGGACCATATCCTTGTGCTCCATCTCCTAAAAGGTGGGGCACCCTATTTTCATTGTTAAATTTTGGTGAACCTGAATTGAACACCTCATTTCTAATTTCGAGTGCATCATATTCCTAAATCTAGCTTACTTTAACTTTGCATTATTTAATTTGCATCTAGGATTTCTAAATCTTGTATTAGTGAAAGTGCATATAGGTTGCATTTTTGCATCTTGCCTCATTGAATTTCATCTGAAATTTTTAATTTCCATTAGTCTAGAAATCATACAAACCAAAACCATTAACATTCACTCAAAATTTGTTGAATTCGGTGCAAAAATCCTAATATGGGACTCATATGCCCCTTTGGGCGATTTAGTCCCAGTACAGGTTGTTTTTCCTAGTTTCTGGGTATTCTATGGTGACTTTTATTCATTATTTGAACCCCTAAAAAACCCTAACTAAGACTCATACACCCATTTGGGCGATTTAGTCCTGGATCAAGTCTGAAACTACCTTTTACAACATTCAAAACCTCATTTTTGTGCTTCCTAGGCTTGTTGGTAACCTATAGTATCAATCTGGAAAGTTTCAAGAACTTTTTTTTAATGTATCTAGGTCAAATCATCCATGTAGTGTAGTCATTTTTAAAATCATTTCAAAAATCATTTCAGTAATACAAATCTTCATATATGTTGGACACTTGTTTATATGTTTGAAGAATTGCATAAATTAGATAGTTTACTTATTCATGTTAGCATGTTTCCTTTTAGGAGATGTGGTTTTGATATGGTTAAGAATGGATTGCATAAATACAACATCCCCTCTTATGATTTCAATGTAAATCATAGAGATGAGGTCATTAAGAAACATGTTAGTCATCCTTCCACTATCTTTCCTAGTTATGAGAGCATCTTAGAGAAAGAGGATCAAACCATTGACACAATCCTTAATATTACATAGCCTATCTCAAACCCTATTATCTCTCCCATTGGTGAGGATGATATGATACAATGAGATACAAGCATATACAATCATAAAAATCATAATTATGCCTCTCCCGATACCTCTCCTACTAGTGACGAAGGTATCTTGGTGAAAGAAGACGCAATCATTAAGAATCATGAAATTCTTGATTGCCTCTCTCCTCCTCCCTCTTGGGAAGATATTATGACACACAAATATGATATCATACACATTTATAAACATCACCTTACCTAGTCTCCATTCATCCCTTGCTTGTGAGAATGTTTTAGTGAAAGAGGATGAAATCATAGATAACCATGACAATCAAATTTGTCCTTCCAATATCCCTCCTTGATGTGAAGAAAGTAGTTTGGTGTTAGAAAATACACTTATTGAGATTCATGAGATCCTTATTCCTCCATTCCCTAATGCTCCTACTATTTGGAAATATCTATTTGTTAAGCATGGAAATAATAGTTGTCCTTCTCTTGATACCTCTCCTATTTGTGATGAAGCTACTTTACAAAATCTAACCACGAAATGTAATGAACCTCTTGTTTGCTCCTCTCCTAAAATCTCTCCTACTAGGGTAGATATTATGGCACAAGAGAATGAGATCTTAGAGAAAAAGGATGAAATCATGGACAATCATGATGATCACATTTGTTCTTCTCCTAGTATCTCTCCTAGTTATAAAGAAGATATTTCGGTGTTAAACAATCAAACAAGTGAGAATTATGAGAGTTTGATTTGTCTCTCTCCTAGGGAAAATATTATTGAAAAAAAGGATGCCATCATTGATAAACAAGACAATCCAACCATTGATAATTTCCTTACTTGTGATGAAGTCATTTTAGAAGAACCGACCTTTGGATGTCATGAAAATCTAGTTTATAGTTCTCCCAAAATCTCTCCTCCTAGGGAGGATATCATGGTGCAAGAAAATGACATGGAAACATTTCTTTCAAACAATAGTGATGTGTATTCCTTAGATGATGGTGAAAATATGACACTAGACTCCCCTTCCTTACAAAGACATCAAACTGAAACCACTAAGGTTATGAATGCACAAGTGTCCATTAGATCCCCCTTTACTATTAGACCTCCTACATACCCTACGGGACATCCTAAGAATCCTCTAATTATTTACCCACCCTCACAACAACCACAAACTCAAAACAAACCTGAACTTATCCTTTACCCACCTAAGAATAATGTTCAATAGCAACTGAGTTATAATAACATTGATCATACATATAACACTAGAAACTATATGTAACCAAGACAAACACCTTCAACATCCCTCTCACTACCTAACTCTATCTTTCTTGGTCCCTCTCGTTTTCCTTTACAAAGTGGAAAGGAGTATGGTCTTGTTGAACAACTAAAGAATACTCCTACTAAGATATCCTTATGGGACCTTATTCAAACCTCCCCTCATTATCATAACATGTTTCAAAGTGTCTTAAAACAAGTTCCTACCCCCCTACTATGCAATCAAATGAAGTATCAGCCCAAATTCAAGCTATAACTTCGAACAACGTAGACATTACTTTTCACCAACATGAGCTACCCCCTTTGGAAATGAGAAATAAAAATGATGCCTTCATGATAATAGCTATCTATAATAGGATGGTAATAAAGTGAACCCTTGTTGATAATGGCTCTGCTCTTAATGTGTGTAGTGTGAAAATTTTGGATAGGCTTGGCATGGATAAGTCAAGAGTTGAACCTAATTCCTTATCAATTTGAGGATTTGACAATGTAGGAAAGCAACCGCTTGGTGTGATTACTTTTCCTATTACAGTTGGAAAGGATACCTTACAAATTCCTATTCATGTCATGCCTCATGATCTTTCATACAATCTTCTTTTGGGAAGACCTTGGATCTATGAGATGCATGCAGTGCCTTCGACTCTTCATTGTATCATGAAATACGTCTATGACAATAAAGTGTACCAAGTTGAAATAGACCTAAAAGTTGCTTACAAGTTGAAAAAGGAAAGATAAATTCTCTAAACACATTAATCCCAACATCAAACATAGAACCTATAAATGAATAAAAACAAGAGATGGAAAAAGTGTCAAAACTATTAGACGATGATTGGGCTTCCTTGGATTTCACACCTAGCTTTGATGGGAAAACGAAGATCACAATAAAGAAGCATGAGAAAGAAAAAGCGGTAATGTCAATGCAAAACTTGGAAGACCCTTCAAAAGCATCCACCTCAACCAGTTTAGAAGAAAAGGAAAATTATACAACAAACTTTGATGAAGCTTATTATAAATGACCACTGACTCCAAAAGAAATGAAAATTCTTTATGGAAAAGGTTATGAACTCATGAAACAACTTGGCTATAGTGGAAAAGGATGTGGCACTAGAGAAAAAGTTTTCCATGTCCCTATAGAGCCCAAAATGCAAGGAATGACTAATGGTCTTAGTTTTTGTCCCTCGAAAGAAATAAAAAAACCTTCACTTAATATTGACACTGTTATAAAAGATTCCTTTAAGCCAACTTTAACACTAGTGTATCCTGAATTGATAGAAACTATTGGTATTGGTTATTGTCCTTTGAAAGAAATGAAAGAAGTAGAGAAATCCTTGCTTAAAATCAATGTCATCACGCAAAACACTAATGATTTGAATTTGATATATTTTACACCCTCCTATAAAGCAGAGTACAAAATCTTATAATCTAAAGAGTCTTGTGTAAGTATATCACCTTGTACTAAGCAAGAGATACCTTTATCGCAAAATAAAGGAACATATTATACTTTTGATCAAGAGAGCATCTTGTCGAGACTCGTCCAAGATCGTTCGATATCTCTTCCTCCAAGAACACGAAAGAAGTTTTACTACAAGAATTCATTTTGTGCATATCATAGAGTTCATGGTCATTCTACTAATGAATGTAAGACTTTGAGTAAAAAAAATCAACATCTTAAGGAGTGCAGTGCTCATCCTTATGTTAGGGCACCTAATTCCTCTAATTGATATTGATTTTTACTCTAGCATGTTTCTCATCAATCATCTCAGCTCATCCTTGTCCTACACTAAGTGGGGGCAAGGGGTTAAGTAGCCTTGCCCTCATATGTCACTTGTCATTGTCTTTGTTGGCTAGTTGACCACCTTTCATGTACATATAAGAGCAAGCTTTGGATGTGGATGACATGCCTTAAGTTGACTCGCATGTGACATTACATTGACACTCATGTTTCACTATGCGATTTTCTTTATTCTTACGATGCGTCCTTTTTTGGGTGGTGTCACTGGGTTTGATATCCTCCAAGAGTGTGATATTTCTTTAACTTGTCCTCTCTTGGAGACATTAGGCATGATATTCCCTAAGAAGATACCTTACATGAACTAAGAAAAATCCCTTTGAATGTACCGTACACTATTTTTCATTTACATTAATCGTTATATGGCCACCTTGCATAACACACTTTTCTTGCCTATGGTGTCATCTTGTTTGTTATGAGTGTCAAGCATACAAAAAATTTCTTGCCTCATGGAGCTTGAAGTTCATTCTTGTGTGGCGCCTTATCAAATTTATCATGAGGTATAACGTTGGTATGGTTAGCATATGGGAGCCAAACTTAGGCATGACTTTCCCATGGCCACTTGCTTTTTTGTGTGAGTGCATACCGTCACGTGTGTATGTGTCTCGCTGGGCGCTCACCTAGTGGATACTAGATTCCACTAGCCCTTGTGAGCATGTGTTTGGTTTGCATAGTGTACATTGTGTTCACTTGTAAAAGTTTTTAAGACAAAAAGCTTAGATCTGATCTGTAATGTGCGATACAAATAGTCGAAGCTTGATCCACATTTTCTTTTTCTTTCATCTTTATGTCTTTGATGTTGCATGTTCGTGTATCTTGTTTCGTTTCATATCGTACACCTTGTGTGTTTCCATTTATGCTTATATTGGTTTGACGTAGTATCTTGGATCCTGAGGGGCTTTGTTACCTCCTTGATCTTTGTCATCCTAGACTATCCACATTAGTACACTTGGACCCCTCTTGAATGTCTACTTTAGTGTGAGTTTGAAGCAAGTTCCTCCTCTCACTAAAGTGGGGGCTAAATGTAATGATGGAAAATGTGTGCCCTACATTTTCACACTTGTTTGGCCCCTCCCTATTAAATTGATTCTAATGTTGTCTTGATTTGGTTTTGTAATGTGTTTAACACATTCACATTAAGTCTTGGGCCCATGAAAACTAAATTAACTTAATTAAGCCTTATTTAGAGTGTGGTAAAGTGTACCTTTACACTTTCACACCAATCTAGGGTTTCATTAATTAATTGAGCTTCTTTATGCCTTAATTGGCCTTATTTTGCATCTACAAGCCTTAATTAATGCATCTTTCTGAGATTAATCCCAACATTTACCAATAACCAATCATAATTCATGTGTTTTTGGATTGTATGGCCCAGATTTAGTGATCTGGGACTCATATGCTACCTTGGGTGTATGAGTCCCACCTAAGTTACAATAAATATTGATAAACAAAAGTTAAATTTTAGACTAACTATTAATAATAAAAAAAGTTAAATTTTAGACTATAGCTTCCTTATTTTATCCTCCAATTTTAAAAAATTATTAAAAAAGAATTGTTCTTTTTCAGAAGATTAGGAAAATAATTTTAAAAAAAAGTGTTTTATCGTTAGCTTTTCCCAAATCATATCTTTGATACCACTTAATATGATCCAAACATATAATAATGGATATAATACAATATAGAAGATAGATCAAACACATTACAAGATGTGTTTATTGGTCAAGATGCCCCAATATCTAATGTGCAAAAAGAGAATAAACCCTTGAAATAGGGTAACACTATAAAATGTTCCTTATGGAAGAATTCATCCCAAGTTATAGCTTAGAGAGATCCCAAACAAATATCATACTCCTTTCATCCTCATAATAATACTCACCTTTACATGATGTTCCTCCTAATACCATAACAGACAAGTAAACCACTAAACTCGTGTAAGCTTCCTAATTACCCAATATAACTCATGACTTAATCTAACTAACTCAATGGTTGTGTGTCACATTTTGGCATATTCATGCACCTATATGTTGCAAGTATGACGAATTTTTTGCAAGGTGTTGTCATTGATTTCAACTGGTCAATTGGTAATCAACTGGTTGATGTTGTCATTAATGTCATGGATGTAGGTTATTGGTTGTATATGTAGAGGATATTGAAAAAATTGTATTGAAGGAAGATTGCAGGTGTTCAATGGTTTCTTTGGGTTTTGGTTTGGGATTTGCTTCTATGTGTGTGTGGTTCAGATATGTTGATCATGGTTGTTGGAAGCTACTATATCCAGATGTTTTGTTTCTAATTCATTGTACAGTGCGAGTTATTTTCACCAGTTGTGAACTATGGTTTTCTGTGTATCTAGCTGAAGTCTAGGGGAAATGTTGTTGGTCCAGATTTCTCCTTGGTTAAGTCTTATGACTTTCAGTTCTAGAGTTAAGTTGTTATGATCATTTTGAAGATAATTTTGGCATTTGGAAGCACCGTGCTTAATTTTTCTATGTGTTTTACACTGGTTTGGTTGACCTTGTGTTAAATACTACCTTCGGAATTGATGAAGCATGTTGGGACCTATTTGGGTCCTAATCAAGCGTGTGTTTGGGTCGCCCTCATTCTAATTCCACCCTAGGATTTTTAGGCGCCAACCTAATTTGAATTTAATGATGGATGGCTGACTTTGGATATGTTTCAAAGTTGAAGATGGTATAAATACAGGAATCTAGTTAGTGGTAAAAGTAGAAAAAAAGAGATAAGTGTAAAGAAATGGAGCAGATAGATGTGAAGCAAGTGCAAATCAAGTGGATGAATGTAATGTGAGTGTGGCAGATCAGTGTGAAGTCTAAATGTTGAGTTTTTGGATGCAATGAGCTGAAGGTGGACTCAATCATTCATGCATTTTTGCAAGTGGTTGAGAAAATTGTGGTGGATTTCTCTATTTCATTGAGATTGTTTTCTCTCTATTACATATCTCTTCTATATTATTTGCATCTATTTGGTAGTGAGCCCTTCACGTGGTTATCCCTATTGGATAGTGAGTCCTAATCCAAACAGTGAGTCCTTGTTTTGGTAGTGAGCCTTTTTCTCAGGAAGAGAGCCTTTTTGTAATCAGTTTTGATATTCTCTATAGTGTGAGTTAATCCTCGCTGTGGTTTTTCCCTCATTAGGTTTTCCACATAAATATGGTGTTGCTATTCTTGTGTGGTGGTTTCCAATTTTTTCACTTGCATTTAATATTTAATCATTCTAGCAAACTTAAGAATCGTGATTGATCTAAGTTCCAGTGAATGTTATAAAAGTGAAATTTTCTATAGCTGATTCACCCCCCTCTCAGTTGTCTTGTTCAAAAATTTGTATCAGAGCTTGTTTCCTTGGAGAAGAGCTTAACTGCTTAAGGAAGGTTTGGAATGGTTGGGAAAATTACTCATGATTATCTGAGGTTCGATGGTACTAATTACAATATCTAGAAAATATTGATGGAAGAGTATCTAGAGTATTGTGGATATGATGTGGAGAAAGCTTACAAGAATCCTTACACTCCTCCTGTTAATGGTCCGAGTACGGCTAATGAGATCAAGGCACATGAAGTGAACAATAAGGTGAAGTAAATTTTGAAGAATAGTATGTTGGATGTTGTGGTTGTGTTGTTGATATATGGTTTTCATTGATGTCAATACTATTAGCCTTCAATGCATCAGAGGTTCTATATGTCGAGGATATTGAGAAAATTGTTAAAAGAAGTATTCCAAGTTCTCTGTGGAACTGTGAAGATCGTAAAGGTGTCTTATTTTGTATGTTGAAGATCAATTGGTGTGGATTAAATGGTTTTTTGTTGAGTATATCTAGTTCATCCACTGGAAGTTTCAAAGGTTTGTGTGAAGATTTGATCATGTTGTGAACAATTGTGTCCTGACAGTATTTTTGTGGGTTTTGTCAATGTTCCTAAGTGAAATTTGTGTGTTTATGGTGTTGTGGATGTTTCTCTGTTAGTTCTTGTTTTTTTTTATGCTTCTATGTTGTTCTCTATCTTTGTGGTATGTCCACATTGATTGGTGTGTTTGTGGTCTAATATTTTTCTCAATATGTTCATTTTTTCATGTTCTTGGCCGACATGATGGTGGTAGCATGTTGTGGATCTTCGTGGTGAAATTAATTGAAGTATTTTTGTGTTGGAGTTGTTAATTTGGGTCTCCACTATGCTATGGCCGACCTTGGTGGATTCACATTGCAAATTTCTTTGTAAATTTGGGCCGACTTTGAAAATATGTTTTATATTTTCTAGCCAACTAAGTTGATGTAATCTCATGTTGCGGATATATAAGACTGATTGTTTAAGCGAAGTTAGTGTGTGCATAAGAGTGAGTGTATGCCAGAGAAAGTGCTTGTGCATGTATGTGTGAATATCATTCGATTGCAGAGTAGAGTGAGAAGAATGTTGAGTGAGGAGTGAAGAAGGATTTTTTGTGCTTAATTGGAACTTTAATCAAGCTTGTGTAGAATCTATTCTTTCAGTTCATACTATGTGGATCTAATCCATATTGTTGTTTAATGTTGAGCAATGAGCCCTCTTGTATTTGACCAGTGAGCTCTAGGTAGTGTGCCTGAATGCATGTGCATTCCCATTATTCATATACTTTTAACAGGGTATAATATTGTGGACTAACATCCACCGTGGTTTTTCCCTAATAGGGTTTCCACGTAAAAAATCTTGGTGTTCTCTATGTTTCTGATGCGTTGATTGTTCATAGTTTATTATTCATTCATCATATCTGAGATTAAGTTAAGTAAATTACGAAAAATTTAAATATTCTATGACAATTGATTCACCCCCCCCCCCCTCTCAGTTGTCTATCCTTGTTTTTCCAACATAGTCTTGTACATTCTGAGTTGATTAAAGTTCAAAATCTTAAGATTGTTAAGGAAGACTGCTAAGGAAGAGAGAGTAGGAGAGAGGGAGGGAGAGAGTGGGAGAGAGAAGGTGGGACAGAGAGGAGGCGGGGATCGAGGAGGAGACTGGGAGAGTGAGAGGGGGAGAGGGAAAGGAGAGAGGGAGGAGAGAGAGATGGAAAGGAGTGGAGGAGGGAGGGAGAGAGAGAGAGGAGAGAGAGAGAGGAGAGAGAAGAGAGAGAGAGTGATTAAGTGAGAGACTTGGGAGAGAGAGAGAGGAGATAGAGGGAAGAGATAATATTTAAATATTTTATTATTAGTAATATATATATTTAAATATGTATACATTAACTAAAATATTGAAATAATATTTAAATATTATACATAATAATATAATATATATTATATATTAAATACATAATTCGGTAAGAGATTATCATAAATTGTATATTATATATTACATTATAAACTATATTGTATATTATATATTAAATTATAAACTTTATTGCATTTTTAAATCGTATATTATAAATTGTATAACATTTTTGCAACTCTATATAAAACATATAGGATATCGGATTCAAAACGAGATATCCAATTTGAATCGGATATCCGATATGCCTGAAACAAAATTTAATGCCTAGGGATTAGCCTCGAGCTTGCTTTGGATTTTGGTTTAGACCTACCAATCCTAAGAAGTCAACACAAAAAACGTGTTTAACAACTTACTTTGCTTTTCCAGACTTCGTCCATGTGGCTGACGACTTTTTTTTACCCAAAATTGATGAAACGAAAAGGGTTTGTAAAGGAGCTTCTCAGCTTTCCACCAATATAAATTATACTTTAGTTTCAATCTAATAAATAATTATTATTCATTTTCTATTAGAATTGCAACTAAAGTACTAATTGATAGCCAGATTGAAAAACATTTATATCTTTCAAATGGTATCACATTTTTTGAATCCAAAACATGTGTAACATTTTATGCTTCGCATACTATAAGATTAAAAAAAAAATGAATTTTATGAAGTTTTGACCAAGTTAAGGTGGTCAGACATATGAGTTTTAATATTTTTAAAAAGTTGTAATAAAAATTCATAATTAATTATTTACTTGGAAAAAAATTACAAAAAAATATGCATCACATCCGGAATGAGTCCTCTACTTATATCTAAAATCTTATAACAAAATATTATCATTTTATTATGGTTAGGGAGGTTAGACAAACACCCACTTCTTATTTTTTCCCTAAAATTTAAGTACTACTGCATTGAAATTTCAATTTTTCACCAAATAGAATTTTTTTTAGAAAAATAAACCTAGTAGTTTAGAAACTACATTCAATTTTCCACATATTCTATTCTTACATATTTTTGAAATAATATAGATAATTTATTCAAATTTTTACGTCAAGTTGCCTAACTCTGATTTTTCTGAATTTTCATTGCCACTTAAGGGCCTTTTTTTCATGATGATCCTGCACATACCCATCAGAGCAAGTTCCTCTGAAGAAGTTTAAAGGCTTGAGGTGATCTGATATGGCATCATACAAGAAGGACATTCCTAGATTTGTTTGAACGAACTACTCATTGTGGAAAGATAGGATGGAGTGTCATTTGAAGTGTATTGGTGAACCTTTCTGGAAAATTACAAAGAATCCATATATTATTCCTCAGAATGGTCCTTCCACTATTGATGAAGTCAAAGAGGTTGAGAATAATGTCAGGGCTATGGAAGCTTTGTTTAGTTCTCTAAAAAAATCAAAAATGATAAATGTGTTAGGTCTGAAGACAGCTCATTAGATGTGGATGAAGCTGGAAACTTTGTATGAGGGAGATGTGCATGTGAAGATGGCTAAGCTACAGAGTTTGAAAGGAAAGTATGAAAATATGAAGATGGGTGAAGATGAAAATATCTCTTCTTTTATGCAGAAATTAAATGAAATAGTGATGGGTATTAGATGTGTTGGTGGAACTTTGGAAGAGGAAGAAATTGTGGCTAAGGTAGTTAGATCATTTCCTACCTCCTACAAAGTGAAGGCTCATGCTATTGAAGAATTCAGATCATTGAGGAATGTGACAAGGGATACATTGATTGGAAAACTTGTTTCCTTTGAGTTGAGTGAATTTGGTGATTTTGTTCCTAAGACTGAAACTGCATTCAAGGCTATTGTATCTAGAAGAGACAAGAAAAGATATGATCTGGGAGAGAGCTCTAGAAAGACATTCAAGTATGGGGAAAAAATGAAACAGCTTGAAGATGAAGAAAGAGAACTAGAATAATTGGAAGCACTAATTGTGAAGAAAGAAGGTAGAGGACAAGGTAAGTATAAAGGAAAGTTTCCTATCAAATGTTTTTCTTGCAGTAAAATAGGTCATTTTGCATCAAGATGTCTTGAAAGAGTCCCTAGATCTAAGCCTTACAAATCTAGATTCCAAAAGAAATGTTACTTTGCTAAAGAAGGAGTGACTGATGATGAGTCTAATAAAGATAATGGAAATGAAGATGGTTGGGTTTTCATTGCTATCAGGGAAAATAGTTATGAGGCTACTGAATCTGCTAAAGTTGAGAAAGCTCTTGCAGCCCGAATAGAAGAAAAGGATGAGTGGGTCATTGACAATGGATGCTCACATCATATGACTGGTGACAAAAGAAAATTTGTAATTCTAGAAAAGTATGATGGTGGGGTTGTGAGATTTGGTGATAACAATGCTTGTGTGATTTGTGGAAAAGGATCTATTTGTCTTGGGGGTAAGCATAACACTGATGATGTTCTTTATGTTGAAGGCTTGAAGCACAATCTATTAAGTGTTGGACAGATGGTGGACAAGGGTTATGATCTCCAATTCAAAGATAGAAGATGCAATATATTTGGAAGTTTTGGAAATTTAATTGCTTCCAGTAAACAGACAAAAGGTAATATTTTTCACCTGAGTGCTGCTAATGAAAGTTGTTTAATTGCTCAAGTAGATGGAAGTTGGTTATGGCATAGAAGGTTGTGTCATGTGAATTTTGATAACATTGTCAAAATAATTTCCACTCAAGTAGTAAGAGATTTTCCTAAGCTGTTGAAGCCTACTAGCACAATTTGCAAGGAGTGTCAGATCAAAAAACAGACTAGAGTTTCTTTTTCAGAGCAAACAACATAATTCAAATGGATTATTGGAGCTAGTGCATACTGATCTATGTGGTCCCTCCATATTCAGAAGTCTTCATGGTGAAAGGTACTTTATGTTGATTATTTATGATTACTCTAGAATGATATGGGTTGCTTTCTTAAGAGAAAAATGTGAAGCATTAGAAAAGTTCAAAAGTTTCAAAGCCATGGAAAAGAATGAAAAAGGTCTAAAAATCAAATGCTTAAGGTCAAACAGAGGTGGTGAGTTCACCTCCAGGGAGTTTAATTCTTGATGTGATGAGCATGGAATTAGAAGATAGTTATATGCTCTGCGAACCCCTCAACATAATGGAGTTGCAGAGAGGAAGAACAAAACAATTTTGGATTCTGCTAGAACAATGATGATTGAAGGAAATGTGCCTCATATGTATTGGAGTGAAGTTGTAAGCACTACTATGTACACTTTGAACCAGGTAAATATGAAAGGTAATATTGGTAAGACTCCTTTTGAGCTATGGTTTGGTTATAAGCCTATTGTTAAATACTTCAAGGTTTTTGGAAGCAAATGCTACATCAAGAGAGATGGTGATATAGGAAAGTTTGAAGCAAGAAGCAATGAAGGAATATTTATAGGTTACTCCATTAGAATCAAGGCCTACTGGTGCTCTAACAGAAGACTGAGGAAAATGGTTGAGAATGCAAATGTCAGAGTTGATGAAGATACTGCTAAATCATCGAGATATTGTGGATATGATTCAGATGAAAACAATACAAACCAAGGGAAGAATGTTTAGACATATAATCAACTTCAAATTGTGTCATATGTTCCATATGTTCTAGTGGTTTTGGTAAATCAAGTTATTTAGGAAGCAGAGACAAGTGCAAGTGTAGAAGAAAGAGCAAAAGAATCAGAAGTTCGAGAGAATCCTAAAACTCCAAGGTATGTAAAGCTAAATCATTCTAAAAATAAAATTATAGGAGACAAGAATAAAGGTGTGAAAACTAGAAATATTGCAGAAGAATGTTGTCTGATTTCCAAGATTGAGCCAAAAGATGTACATGAAGCCTGCAATGATGAATATTGGATGGAAGCTATGAAGGAAGAATTAATGCAGATTGAAAAGAATAATACATGGATACTTGTTCCCAAACCAAAAGACAAAAATGTAATTGGAACTAAATGGGTCTTTTAGAGTAAGTTGAATGAACAAGGAGAAGTAGTCAGAAACAAAGCAAGACTGTTATGTAAAGGGTATTCACAGATGGAAGGTATTGATTTTGAAGAAACCTTTGCCCCTGTTGCCAGAATTGAAGTTGTAAGGTTATTCCTTGCTTATGTTGCATATAAGAACTACAAAGTCTATCAAATGGATGTGAAGTCTTATTTTCTGAATGGTGAATTAGAAGAATAAGTTTACATTGAGCAACCGGATGGATTTCAACTGCCTGATGAGGAAAACATGGTTTTCCGATTGAAGAAAGCTCTATATGGACTCAAGCAAGCCCCCAGAGCCTGGTATGCAAGACTAGACAAATACTTACTGAAGCTTGGATTCAACAAAGGTATTGCTGACAACTTGTATTTCAAATTGGATCGTGACAAAGAGTTGATTATTGAAGTCTTTGTTGATGACATTATTTTTGGTGGAGATGATAATCTATGTATGAAGTTTGTTGATGAAATGAAGAATGAATTTGAGATGAGTATGATTGGTGAGATGAAGTTATTTCTGGGATTACAAATTACTCAGTTAGACAAGGGGATATTCATATCTCAATCCAAATATATGAAAGAGCTGTTGAAGAAGTTTGGTATGGAAGACTCAAAACCTGTTGGTACTCCCATGGTAATTGGATGTAAGTTGACACAGAATGATGATTCTCCCAAGGAAAATAAAACAAGGTACAGATCAATCATTGGTGGATTGCTCTACTTAACTCATACTAGACCAGACATTATGAATGTTGTGTGTATGGTTGCTAGATTTTAGGCTGACCCAAAAGAGTCTCATGTGACTGTTGTAAAGAGAATCTTCAGGTATCTGAAAGGAACGGTTGATTTTGGGCTTTGGTATCCTAAGGATGATGATATTACATTAAATGCATATACTGATGCAGATTGAGTAGGAGATGTAGATGACAGGAAGAGTACTATTGGTGGTGCTTTCTTCCTAGGGAAGAAGTTGGTGTCATAGTTGAGTAAAAATCAAAATTCTATTTCTCTATCTACTGTTGAGGCAGAGTATATTGTTGCTACAAACAATTGTACTCAAGTGATGTGGATGAAATAGATGCTGAAAAATATCATAGTGGTATATGATGAACCCGTTGCCATATACTGTGATAACTCAAGTGTTATAAACATTTCAAAGAATCTGGTGCTACACTCTGAGACCAAGCATATATCAATCAAGTTCCACTTTCTGAGGGAGAAAGTGAGTGAGAAAGAAGTTAGATTGGAGTATGTGCCTACCAAAGAGCAAGTTGCAGATATTTTCACTAAGCCATTGCCAAAGGGTACTTTTGAGTATCTTAGAGGGATTCTAGGGGTGATTACCCCTCCTGATATGAACTAATATGCATTAATTTGCATCAATCTGTGCATTTCATGATCATATTCTTATCTGAATTGATGTTTCCATGGCTACTACTCAAGGGGAGTAGTCAGATGTGCAGATATGTGGTTTAGAGCTTGTATGTGGGAAGATAATGTTTATCTTTTCCATTGATGTCAAAGGGGGAGAAGTGTAATATTAAAAACTTTTGCTTATCTGGAAAATTTCATACACAAGTGGTCAAGGAAGAAGAGTCAGGAGCAAGTGTTGATTATGAGTTGGGTTGATGGTGTTTTTCACATCATGTGTTGTCATCAATGTCAAAGGGGGAGATTGTTGGATGTTGTGGTTGTTTTGCTGATATGTGGTTTTCATTGATGTCAACACTATTAGCCTTTAGTGCATCAGAGGTTGTATATGTTGAGGATATTGAGAAAAAATTTAAAAGAAGTGTTTCAGGTTCTCTGTGGAACTGTGAAGAACATGAAGGTGTCTTGCTATGTACGTTGAAGATTAGTTGGTGTGGATTAAATGATTTTTTGTTGAGTATATCTAGTTCATCCATTGGAAGTTTCATAGGTCCACATGAAGATTTGATCGTGTCATGAAGAATTGTGTTCTAATAGTATTTCTGTGGGTTTTGTCAGTGTTCCTGAGTGAAATTTTTGTGGTTTTGGTGTTGCAAATGTTTCTTTGTTAGTTATTATTGTTTTTGGATGCTTCTAGGTTGTGCTCTATCTTTGCGGTATGTCCACACTGATTGGTGTGTTCGTGGTCGAAGATTTTTCTCAGTATGTTCAGTTTTTCATGTTCTTGGCCGACATGATGGTGGTAGTGTGTTGTGGATCTTTGAGATGAAATTAATTGAAGTCTTTTTGTGTTGGAGTTATTAATTTGGGTCTCCACTATGTTGTGGCCAACCTTGGTGGATTCGCATTGTAATTTTTTTTGTAAATTTGGACCGACTTTGAAAATATGTTTTATATTTTCTAGCCGACTAAGTTGTTCATGTAATCTCATGTTGCGGATATATAAGAGCAATTTTTTAAGCAAAGTTAGTGTGTGCATAAGAGTGATTTTATGCCAGAGAAAGTTCTTGTGTGTGTATGTTTGAATATCATTTGATTACAGAGCAGAGTGAGAAGAAGGTTGAGCGAAGAGTGAAGAAGGTTTTTATGTGCTTAATTAGAACTGTAATCAAGCTTGTGTAGAATCTATTCTTTCAGTTCATACTTTGTGGATCTAATCCATATTGTTGTGTATTTTTGAGCAATGAGCCCTCTTGTATTTGAGTAGTGAGCTCTAGGAAGTGTTCCTGAATGCATGTGCATTCCCATTATTCATATACTTTTAACAGGGTATAATATTGTGGACTAACAGCCACCATGGGTTTTTTCCCTAACAGGGTTTCTACGTAAAAAATCTTGGTGTTCTTTGTGTTTTTAATTTGTTGATTGTTCATGGTTTAGTATTCATTCATCAGATATGAGATTAAGTTAAGTAAAGTTTGAAAAGTTTAAATATTATGTGACAACTGATTCACCCCCCCTCTCAGTTGTATGTCCTTGTTTTTCCAACATAGTCTTGTACATTCTGAGTTGATTAAAGTTCAAAATCTGAAGACTGCTAAGGAAGCCTGGGATGATTTAGAAAAGGCACGTGAAGGTCATGAAAGGGTCAAAGAGGAAAAATTGCATAATTTGGAGACATGGTTTGAGCTCCTACATATGTCTGAAGATGAGAATGTTAAAGCTTATGTACAGAGATTGGATGAGGTAGTAGCTCAAATGTGAGGACATGATGCTACAATAGATGAATCTAGAATTGTAAAGAAGATTATTAGAACTCTCCCTAATGCTTACATCAAAAAGGTATGTGCTATTGAGCAACATATAAATTACAAAACTTACACTAAAGATCAGTTGTTGGGAACTCTAACATCTTATGAGATGAGAAAGCCAAATTTGAGAAATGGATCCAAATCAAATACTACTTTTAAGGCTACAAAATCTGAAGATCTAGATGAAGAAGAAGCTAACTTTGTGAGAAAGATGAAGAAAGGCTCTGACAAGTATGAAGGTAAGTTACCCTTTAAATGCTTTAGTTGTGGAGGAATAGGTCATCATGTTGCAAGGTGTCCAAAAAGAGCTAAGAGGAATAAACAAAGATATGAGAAGGAAAAGAAAGGTAAGAAGATAAATAGAGCATATTATGTTAATGGGAATGCAAGTATATCTAATGAGGAATATGATTATGGAGATCCTGATGACAACAAATGCTTGTTCTTAGCTATAAAGATGAACCTACTTCTACTAATTCTAAAAAATAGGTGAAGGAATGCCCTCTGGAGAAGGAGAAAAATGAAGGTGTTGTAATCTCTTCCCTAAAACAAGAAAAGAACTATTGGGTTGTTGATAGTGGTTGTTCACATCACATGACTGGTGATAAGAGTAAGTTTGTTAAACTTTAAAACTATGATGGCGGCTTAGTTATGTTTGGAGATGATACTGGTGCTAAAATTTGTGGGATAGGTTCGTTAAGTTTTGATGGCAAGCATAATATTGATGATGTCTATTATGTTAAAGGTTTAAGGAATAATATTTTGAGTGTTGGACAGATGTGCAAAAAAGGATATAATCTTCTATTTGAGGATAAAAGATGTGAGATCAGGAAAGGATTTGGAACAGTGATTTTTGCAGGAAAGAAATCTAAAGGAAATATCTATCAACTTAAGGGTGTTGATGGACGATGCTTTATGACTCAGATTAATGACAATTGGTTGTGGCATCGGAGAATGTGTCATATGAATTTTGATAACTTGGCAAGTACTAGTCCAGTTCAAACCATGAGATATTTACAAAGGATTACAAAGTCTGTTAATGCTATTTGCACGAATTGTCAATTTGGGAAGCAAACAAGAAATCATTACAGATCAAAGGAACAATCTACTACTAGACTACTAGATTTAATTCATACATATGTCTCTGGTCCAACAAGAGCGATAAGTCTACAAGGTGAAAGGTACTTTATTCTTTTTATTAATGATTATTCTAGATACACATGGGTTACATTTCTTAGAGAGAAATTAGATGCATTCGATAAATTCAAGACATTCAAAGCTATGGCTGAAAATGAAGTAAATTTGAGGATAAAATGCATAAGGTTTGATAGAGGTGGGGAATTCACTTCCCATTAGTTTAATATGTTTTGTGAAGTTCATGGAATAAAAAGACAATTATCTACTTTGAGAACTCCTCAATAGAATGGAGTTGTTGAAATGAAGAATATAACAGTTCAAGAGGTTGCTAGATCAATGATTATTGAGGCAGGTTTATTAGAATTTTACTAAAGAGAAGCTATTCACAATGATGTTATGTATTCAATCGATTTCAAGCAAGAAAAAACAATACAAAGGGGTAAGTGCAAGAAGTTGAGTCCACTTCTAGTGGAAGTGTCATTTTTTCAGCTTTAAAATAGGTAGTCATTCATTTTTTAGAATAGGTACCCTTTTTAAAGTGGGTACTCATTCCAAAAGGTTTTAAAATCAAAATTCATGTTTCTCATTTTGATTTAGGCTTAGAAAAGGCATTGTAACCCAACCCTTAGCCTTAGACCTACAAGTACAAGGTCATGACAATATCAAGAGAAAAAACTGACTATGTTAATATGGTTGACGGAGTTTTTTTAAGAATTATTTTATGAAATTAAAACCCATTTTAGATGAGATAATGTAGATTCTAAATATGTTAATTTTTTTCAATTGGATTATTTTTTCTATTTTTCAATTAATTTATGATGAAACGGGCACATAAACTTGAATTATCGGGGATTTTTAGTATTTTAATAACTTTTTATTAAAATATTTTTTTGAAAAATAAATTTTACCAAAACGCACTTCAAAAAATTCTTTTCAATTTTAAAAAATCAAAAAATGATAATTTTAGGTCATCTTATACGTGACATACACGACGATTTTTCACAACACCAAATATGGCCACTAAAAAATTAACAAAAAAAAAATTTAATAAAAATTTACAAAAAATATGGAAAACGTGCTTTAAGTGAGTTAAAAATATTTTCCCAAAAGGATTTAGAAAAATATGGTTATTTAGGTCAAAATATGGATGATGTACATGTGCATGGTATAGTATAAAGAAAGTGACTTTTAAATAGTGGTTTTTAGAAACACCTATTGAAAATCAATTTGTATCATCTGGGTATTAAAATAAATTACATATTTGGAAACTAGACTTCGAGTACTACATTTTATGATTAGTGAATTTTTTAAAGATCTCATCTCTAAGTGCTTCAAATTTTAAAGTCAAATGTGACAAATTCTGAAAATTAGGGAAAACCCTTCCACTTTTTGGCCAAAAAGTGGACTCAACTTCTTGACAACACCCAAAGACCCCCTATGAGCTATGGTGTGGAAGAATTCCTACTATTAAATATTTCAAGGTATTTGGAAGCAAATGTTATATCATAAGGGATGTAGAAAATTTAGGAAAGTTTGATGCAAGAAGTGATGAAGGCATTTTTCTTTGATATTCTACTAGAAACAAGGCTTACAGATGCTTCAACAAAAGACTAAGGAAGATTGTAGAAAGCACAAATGTCAAAGTTGATGAAACAATGAAGAATTCAATTGATATTGATGGATATGTATTAGATGAACCTAATTATGTAAGAATTGAAGAAATTGTGGAAGAATGGGAAAAGGATGAGAAAGATAAACAAAATGAAGAAGAAGAAAAAGAAGAAGCTCTGGTAGTGTCACCTAAGACACCTAGATATGTGCGAAAGAATCATTCAGAAAATCAGATCATTGGAGACAAGAAAAAAGGAGTATTGACAAGAAGCAAAGTTGTTGTTGGTGAAGTAAATATGTGTTTACTTTCTGAGATTGAATCAGAAACTGTAAGTGAAGCATGTAAAGATGAGCATTGGATGGAAGCTATGAAGGAAGAATTTATGCATATTGAGAATAATAAAACTTGGGAATTGGTCCCAAGATAAGTAGACAAAAATATTAATGGATCAAAGTGGGTATTCAGAAAGAAGTTGAATGAGAATGGAGAAGTGGTAAAAAACAAAGCAAGGCTTGTGTGTAAGGGTTACTCAAGTAGAAGGCATAAATTTTTAGGAGACTTTTTCTCTAGTGGAAAGAATGGAAGCTATTAGAATGTTCTTAGCATTTGTTGCTCATGGATATTTCAAATTATATCAGATGGATGTCAAGTTTTCATTTTTTAATGGTGAGCTAGAAGAAGATTTCTACATGGAATAACCACAAGGATTTCAATTGTTAGATCAACTGGATATGGTCTGCAGATTGAAGAAAGCTTTATATGGTTTGAAGAAAGCTCCTATATCTTGGTATGCAAGATTAGACAGGTACTTGATTTAGCAAGGTTTCAACAAAGGTACAACAGATAGCAACCTATACTTTAAAGTTGAAAATGAAAAAATATTAATTGTGGTTGTATATGTTGATGGAATTATTATTGGAGGAAATGAAACTATGTACAAAATATTTGCAAAAGAGATGCAAAAATATTTTGAAATGTCTATGTTTGGAGAGATGAATTGCTTTCTTGGGATGCAAATTAATCAAACAGAGAAAGGAATCTTTATTTCACAGTCTAAGGATGTGAGAGAGATGTAGAAGAAGTTTGGGATGGATGGTTATAAATCAGTATGCACTCCTATGGTGACTAGTTGCAAATTAGGTAAATATGATGATTCACCTAAGGTTCATTAGAGAAAGTATAGATCTATGATTGGTGGAATGTTGTATTTGACTGCTACTAGATCGGATATTATGCATGTTGTCTGTCTTGTGGCTAGATTTCAATAAGATCCTAAAGGAACACATGTTAAAAGAATATTCAGATATTTGAATGGCACTCTAGATTATGGCTTGTGGTATCCTAGAGATATTAACTTTACACTATGTGCATATACAAATGCAGATTGGGTTGGATGTGCAGATGACAAGAAAAGTACAAGTGGTTGTAAAAAATTTCTTGGTTGCAGATTGATGGCATGGTTGAGTAAAAATCAAGATTCAGTTTCCTTATCTACTGTTGAAGCTGTGTATATTGTTGTTGCATCTTGTTGTGTATAAGTTCTATGGATGAAACAAACATTGAAAGATATCATAGTTGTGTATGATGATCCTATTTCTATTATGTGATAACATAAGTGCAATTAACATTTCAAAGAATCCAATGATGCAATCGAAGAAAAAGCATATATCTATTAGGTATCATTTCTTGAGAGAGAAGGTTGTGGAGAGTGAAGTAAAGCTTGAGTATGTCCCTACGAAGGACCAGATTGTTGATATATTTACGAAGGCTCTTCCTAAAGATACTTTTGAGTATCTCTAGGAAAAGTTAGGGGTCATTACCCCTCCTTTCTTGAACTAAATGCATATGGAGATGCATCAGTCTGGTAGGTCTATGGATCTATCTTTCTTGTAGACTAATGTTTTGGTGGCTACCTCTCAGGGGGAGCAAGTAGTGTCATGTTTTGTCATTGTATAAGTATTCTATCTTTAATTTCAAAGGAGAAATAAATGTAAAACATCTTTTTCCTTTTCCATTGATGTCAAAGGGGGAGATGAGAGAGATGTGAAAAGAAAAATATTATCTACTAAGGGGGAGAAACAGAAAGAAAAACCACAAGTAGTGTGTTCAGAGCTAGTATGTTGTCTTTGATGGTTTTACACATCATGTGTTGCCATCAAAGACAAAGGGGGAGATTGTTACAAGTATGAAGAAGTTGTGGCAAGTTGTTATCATTGATGTCAACTGGTGAATTGGTTATCAACTAGTTGTTGTTGTCATTAATGTCGTAGATGCAAGTTATTGGTTGTATATGTAGAGGATATTGAGAAAATTGCATTAAAGGAAGATTGCAGGTGTTTAGTGGTTGCTTCGGGTTTTGGTCTGGGATTTGCTTCTATGTGTGTTTGGTTCAGATATGTTGATCATGGTTGTTGGAAGCGGCTATATCCAGATGTTTAGTTTCTGATTCATTTTACAGTGCGAGTTATGTTCACCAGTTGTGAACTGTGGTTTTCTTTGTATCTAAATGAGATCCAGGAGAAATGTTGGTCCAAATTTCTCTTTGGTTAAGTTTTATAACTTGTGGCTCTAAAGTTAAGTTGTTATAATCGTGTTGAAGATAATTTCGGCATCTAGAAGGATCGTGCTTAATTGTTCTATGTGTTTTACATTGTTTTGGTGAACCTTGTGTTAAACACTACCTTCGGAATTGATGAAGCATTTTGGGACCTATTTGAGTCATCATCAAGCGTATGTTTGGGTCACCCTCATTCTAATTCCACCCTAGGATGTTTTGGTGCCAACCTAATTTGAATTTAATTATGGATGGTAGACTTTGGATATGTTTCAAAGTTGAAGATGGTATAAATACAAGATGAGTTAGTGGTGAAAGTAGAACAAAAGAGATAATTGCAAATAAATAGAGAAGATAGATGTGAAACAGATGTGAATCAAGTGGATGAATGTAATGTGAGTGTGGCAGATCAGTGTGAAGTCTAAATGTTGAGTTTCTAGATGTAGTGAGTTGAAGGTGGAATCTATCATTCATGCATGTCGGCAAGTGGTTGAGAAAATTGTGGCGAATTTCTTTGTTGCAATGAGATTTTCTTCTCTATGTAACATATCTCTTCTATATTCTTTGTATCTCTATGGTAGTGATCCCTCCAGGGGGTTATCCCTATTGGATAGTGAGGCTTAATCTAGATAGTGATTCCTTGTTTTAGCGGTGAGCCTTTTTCTTAGGCAGTAAGCCTTTTTGTAATTGATTTTGATATTCTCTACAGTGTGAGTTAATCCTCACTGTGGTTTTTCCCTCATTGGGTTTTCCACATAAATATGTTGTTACTATGTTTGTGTGATGGTTTCCAATTTCTGCACTTGCACTTAATGTTTAATCATTCTAGCAGGGTTAAGAATTGTGATTTATCTAAGTTTCGGTGAATGTTATAAAAGTGAAATTTTCTACAACTAATTCACCCCCTCCCCCACCCTTAGTTGTCTAGTTCAACACTATATGCATTATAATACCACATCCTTGGGTACATGATAGAAAATGGAACAAAAATTTAGAATAAAATAGAAATATAACATAGCATTGCATTAAAGAAGAACAAAAGAAATTACTCTAGACATTAGGATGACTTATTCATCAACAAGAGAAATATATCACCAACAGTTTATCTGTTATGTGGTCTTAATCATATGTTATTTTAATGTTCACTTATAAATTTTCTCCATGGGATCATATGCATAAGGTTTTCTTCAATGGATTAAAGTTGGTAGGGCTAACCAATATTAAAATGTGTAGGGTCTCTTAATTTTTGTTTAAATATATGACATGGAAAAATGTATTTCCAAGGGCAGTTCAATGTGGTGTTCATCTAAGAAGTTGAAATCGGTTGAGCTAGAATTAATTATACCTTTCAAACCCTTTGGAAAGAAGCTAGATTCAATTTCTTCTCATCAAGATGGTAATATGGATTTGGTGTGGATGATTTGATTTATATATAATAGAAATAGATATTATAAATTCACTCTCACCTTAAATGAATCAAAGGCAAAGAAAGGACTTCAATTTATTGCAATAAATCCAAAATTGAAGCACAATAGGGAGAAACTATATGTATTCAAGACTCCTTTCAAAGAATTCCTATATCCACCATAGGGTTTAAGGAAGCCTTCTACCATCAATAAAAAAAATCCAGTGTGTCATCAAATTATCTTGCAGAGATTCTTTTCTCCATGGATTTAAAAAAAAGCATATATGTTGGGTGGTCTATTAGTAGAATTATTCAAAGCCAATTGACCTACCATTCACTAGGGCTTCTATCAAGTCTATCAGGATGCTCAAGAAAAAGATTCACTAGGTTTATCATTTTTCAATGACTTATCAAACATGTTCCCAATATAATCAAATAGAATCCATGTTGGGATGGAGACCCATCATATCATTGAACACTATTATAAAATAATTTTGCCAAAGCTTTAGCTAGATTTATAATTTCTATAGTACAAGATATTTTTAGAAATGAAAAAATATGTTTATTAGATAACCAATTCCTCTTGGAATATATATTTTGAAATCAAAATCAAATGAATGGGGAAAAAACTATTGAAGATGCACTCACTAAATATAAACTTGACTTTGATAAATAATGCAAGTTTCATGTAATTGTGATATCATGTACATGTATTTTTATTTTTAGTTTTACCTTTAAAACACATAACTATCAAAATGCATGTATATATTTCATGTTATAAGCCCCAAATTTTACCCTATTTTTTTCACCTAAGTTTTAACTCAAATGAGAATAGTTTAAGTTTACCAGTTCACATAGTAAAAAAAATCCAATTTAATAACAGAGATGCATATTTGAAATAATCCCATTTCAAATAATTTCTATTGCATAATAAAGTAACATTACATAATCCCAAGTAATTATTTTATTTTTCAAATAACATTGCATAATCCCATGCAATAAATACATTTTATATAAAGATAAAAGATCATGGTTACATAGCTAGCTCTCAAGAGCTCAATGAAACAAAGTACAAATGGTCCAAATGTTCCTTCCTAGGAATACATCCTCAAATCTTGGATGTCGGATGCATGAGGAGAAGTATCACCCAAGTTCTTTTCCTCCAACCACATACTTATTGTGGTCCCTCGCACATCTACCTAACTAGTAAGATGTCTCTCCCTTCAACGAAGAGATTGGTCATGTAACCCTCATAATGTAGCCTATCTAAGCATAGTGTTGTGTCCTACATAACTAGAACTACCATACAATGGATACTTGCCTACATGCATGAAATTCTCAACCTAGTTATGCAATCCTGACTCACAGTGAATCAACAAGTCTATGTAGTGGCAACTTACACTTACTTCTGCCAAATATTTCATATATATATATATATATATATCTCATTTCTATGGGATGGACATTGTATGTTCACCCACTCTCTTGCTCAATTTGGTAAATAACATGACAATTATAACTCTTTACAAGATTATTCCATGTACCTCGTAACATGATTCCATCCCAAAAGGGTAATGTACATTAAAGATATAACTAACCATCTAGGTTATTCCCAACCTTGGTTTTTCCTAATATTAGGAACAATACCTCATTCTAACATCATAAACTAATAATAACACATCTATACCATTTCTTTTCCCAAGTTAACAATAAATACAATCATACATTTGGCTCATGATATCCTATGTAATATGGTAATACCCTCAAGCTGTCACTATTTGACTATTACCATCAAATGTTACAAACATGCATGCCAAACAAATATGATTTCTCTCTTCAACATGCTCTTTTGATTATTCTCCATTTCTCAAGGATCTTTCCAAGTTATCCTATAAGTTTTATATGTTCACATGCTCACAAACATTCATAAGACCTTTCTTTCAATAAGACTCATGTATAGTCACGTGTTTATAATGTTCACTAAGTTCATATCCAATCTAGAGGACTTTTTGGCTCAAGAGGAGTTTGTGCTTCTACACCTTTAAGTTCCCTCATATTATGTTAGCATTGATACATTATGATGTTATTCACATGTTAACTCATCTAATTTTCTATCATTCCATACATTACTAACATTATACCTCATGCAAGCAAATAAGTAACATGCAATCATCTCGGTATCATATACCTTCTAGATAGTTTGATATAACTATGTCATACAGTCATGACAAACATGATAAATATATATAGGTATCATACTAATATGATATCTGAAACAACTTAATTCCAATCTAGCTATATGCACAAACTTTCTTAACAACTAGGGTAAACAACTATAACTTGCTCAAGCACTTGCGTTCATTCAATAAATCATAGATTCTAAAATAGAAGGAATAATGGGTAAGAAAGACTAGCATACCTAGAAATTAGCTTCCAATGAAGAATTTGCTCTCAAAGCTCAATACCAAAACTCCACTTGCTGCTCCTACTTGAAGCTTTCCCACAATTCTAAACTCTATCTCCAAACACTCAAACTATACAAGAAAAACCTCTAACTCTCACAATGAAAAACTCTCTCTCTCTCACCTCTCCACAACACTCAAAAAATCAGCTTTTGCACAAGAAAACCTACAGAAAAATGGATTGGAATAATTAAATGATTGAATTCCAAAACCCAAAAGGTTTCCTTATATTTATACAAAGTGTTGAGAAGCTTAATGCTACAATTTACTTCTCAAATCTGCCACCTTTTACATCTGAATGCCACCTCTAAGACTGCAAATATGAAACTAAAACCAACTTCTCTTCTTAACAGGACGACTAAGCAAGATTGAGTGCAATGTGGCTACTTAAATAATCGGAATACCAACACATATACAATCCTAGCAACTCAGCTTCTAATCTATGGTTGAGTCACCTCTAAAAACTGCCAACAATAGTTATTTTACTAAGTCAAACATGGTAATAGTTTCCTATTGGTTTCTTACTTCCATTGAAGCTCCTTTCTCGCCAAGTTTTTGCCTATGGCGCCTAGAATGGTGGTATCCATTCAAATAAAAAACAACCTCTCTTGTCTTGCCTTAGCATGGCTTTGACTAAGTCTCACACCCCTTTATTTGTTGTGTGTGACTTTTTACAATACTCAAAAACTTTGATATTTAAATGCATCTCATAATTTTACATGGCACTTCATATAGTTTATTAAGTGTTATTCATAATGTGTTATATGTGCTTTATACTAAGCACTCAGCTTTCTAATACTCTCTAATGCATTTTCTACGGAGACTAAGGTATGCATATTACTTGGTGTTTGCAGCCACCTTCATACTATGCAATTGCTATGCTTTTGATATGCCATGTTTTTCATTTTCCAACGCAGCTTTACGACTATGTTAGTTTATGCACATAGTCTATGCATTATAATCAGCTTTTTATTATTTACTATATTCTCAAGATTGCATAATTTATGCATGGAAAATGGCTTACTTTATGTGCATGATATATGTGTATCAATTGGTTTGAACTTTACTTATTCACTTCGCATTATATATGCGATAATATCTTATCATATATATATACTATAATGCCATATCATTATAATTGATATATGTATTGACATATATATATTATAATCATTCAATATATATATATATGTGTGTATATATATATATATATATATATATATATAAATTATCGAATACATACATATCCACACATATATTATATTATTGTTTAAATCTTTTTTTCAAAACATATATCGATAAGATTATATACATATAATGTATATATTTATATATATATATCCACTCGATTTCTCATATATATGATATATCTTTGTATGAGTATGTGTAGGTGTGAATGGTAATTCTAGACCTGCACAAACATGAGAAAACAACACAATGTTAGTCAATTATACACATCTAAATTATCATTCCCCATAAGATTCATTTGAAGCATAATGAACAAGAAATAAAGTAAAGAAACTAAGTAAAAGCAATCTAAATCCTATTCAAATGCTCAACCCTTAATCCCATGGGAGAATTGGTGCCATTTTGATGTGGAAAATAGCCCTTTCCCAATTCCTGGCAAGCTTTGATGATGAACAATGGTGCTCCTTGATGAAATTTGCAATAACTTAGCTATGAAATGATGAAAACTATGAAACTTGGATGAAATGGATGAACTTTGCTCAAAAACCTGTAGATAATGACTTTTCTTCAAGTTGTGGATCCAAAATCAATAGAAGAGTCTTCAATTTATAGAAAAGAAGGATGGAGGAATGCAAAACATGGAGAATGTGGGACTAAACATAAGCCAATGGTATTGTGCCACTTGTCAACATGCTAGTGGAGAAAGGTGGAGGACATTTTGATCAATGTGCAAATAAATGCAATTAGGTGGAATTTGAAATTGGAGAAGTGACATGTTGGAGGGAGATGAAAGAAGAGTTAATGCCACTTGGCTCAAGAAAAAGGACATGTAAAGGGCCTTTAATGCCTTGTTGGATAGAGAAGTCCTTTTGGGAGGGAGTTTTCAAATTTGAAGAATATTCCAACTTGATGCCCTTTTGAATGAAAATGAGGAATTAATAAATCAATTATCAATTAAATTGATTTATGTGTGCAAGTTGCAAAATCTAGAGGATTTGATGGATTAGAGTTAGTGTTAATTGGGATTTGATTAAATTAGGTGGAGATTAGTTTGATTTGACACTTTGACTTAGATTTTTGGATTTATTTAAATCAAAATTAGATGAATATGAATATTAGATTTAATTAAATAAAGTTTGATTTATTTAATTAAAGAGAGATGATGTTAGACTTAAATCAAATAAAGGTTAGTTTATTTAATTTAAAGGAGATGAAATATGATTTAATCAAATAAAATGATTTATTTAATTAAAAGAGGAACATTAGGATTAATTAAATAAAATGATTTATTTAATTAATAAAAGATAATGATTTAATCAAATAAAGTGGATTTATTTAATTAAAAGATGGAATATGATGAATTTAATCAAATAAATATTATTCAATTAAATGGTTAGTAGAGAGATGATTTAGGAAGAATTGGTGCTAGTAAATCAGGATCAGGTGTATGAGATCAATCAGTATAATTTACATGTCTACATTTTTCCCCTCTTTGAAGCAATGCACCTGCTAAGTTGGTTCAAAGAATAAACTTGTCGAGATTGAAATTCAAAAAAAATAGGATTTTTTCGGATGCCCCACTACTGCCCCAGTGAAAGAATTACGCTGGTACACTGCCCCCTCGAGAGATCGGATGAAAATTTTGGATTTTTGGGTGATCTCATGAAAAAAGAGGACAAGTTTCCCGACGGGTCCATAAAGGCTCCAAGATGCTGAAAATGTGCCAAAATGCGACAAAAAAAATGCAAAACGAGCTTCGATTGAGCAAAAATGGGGTCGGGGGCACAAAACCCTAGTTTGACAGCTAAACGAGGCAAAAACCCCTAATTTTCATGCTTAAATAGCTATCAAGGGGTCACTTTCAATCCATTTTCACATTCAACCTTTAGAATTTTCATCGTTTTGAGCTATGACCCTCGTACAGAATGGCACAAAGAGTGCTTCCCCAACACATTTCTGAGCGAGTTCGAGTGTATCAACGACCTCCAAGTGCAGGACCAGTGGTATGTTTTCCTGTCCCGACCTTTAATTTTGATTTTTGTGTGCATTTATTATGGTTTCAAGAGTCAAAAAGTCTAGCATCGCTATATAGCAATGCTTGAAGGGTTAAATCGGTGATGCTAGGCTTCAAAGAGTGTCACCATTGTGACTGGCAACACCACGTCGCATTTTAGCATTTAGGGTTCAAACTCCAAAGGGCAACGCCATTGCAAATGGCGACGCCATGCTTGAGTTAGGTCTTTAGGGTTTCTGGGTCAAACAGGCTCACGATCAAACAACGATGTCGTGGCACGGTTTGCAATTTGGAGGTCCTAGCGTCATAGTTTGGAGTTTTCAAATAGCGATGTCTTTGTTGATAATGACGCCTTTGTTGTTTTAGTTGTGAAAACCTCGAACGGGGTCCAATATTTTTACTAAATTTGACGTTGTGGCTTTATGGGTGTAGGAGGACAGAGAGCCTATGCATTCACATGAGCATCGATCCTCGGTGCTGAGAAAATTGAGCGGATTACATGAGTTGCTATAGGAGCACCTTGGCGTGATTGGTCTATGGTACATTGCTAATGCACCTGCCATTATGACCCATCTGGCGATGATGACTAGCTAGCTTAGCGATGGCACAGCGAGACATCATCCTTTCATCTTCCCACTGGCGAGGTGACCGTCACATTGGAGGACGTCTAACGTATTTTGTGATTGCCCATCCACAGCGAGAGGGTTATATATGACATGGATGTTGGCACGGATGCATGTTATGATATCATGGGGACAAATGAGATCGTTTTCACTGAGGTTCAGATCAATCTCAAGTACTATAGAGGTCAAGTGTCAACTTTTCAACTGATTGTGGCCGCTATCATATTAGGACTTGTAGCTCCAGATCGGCGGGGCCGATATTTTTCTCTAGGATGGGGTCTGGTTTGGGAGCGGATGTTGTTCAAGAGGTGTTGCTTTGCTTGGGGACCAGTGATGCTTCCCTCACTATATCATGATTTGAGCAAGTTCACGTATTGTGACAGCATAGCCATTGGTGTCGGGGTCACACTTTTACATATCTGGGCATGGGAGTACATAGTTGTGCTTCGACCAAGAGTTACAGTGGTTGACGTCGAGCCTAACGACCCAACATTTTGGAGGTATAGGGGCGGGCTCACATTTACGCACACAGGATAGCCTGGCCTACCCCAGTGGCAGAGGGTCTTGGATGAGATGACAACATTTACTTGGAGACCTTAGCTACAAATGTCGGCCTGGTATGATGATGTACAACACTTTTTCTATAACATGAAGGATTAGCTCATGCAGGGACGTGCGCATACAATGATTGAGTGCTACCTACCCAACAGGGTAGCGAGACAGTTTGGAGACATCCAAGACAAGTTGGATGATCAGTACATGGCCATCTTTGTCTGGACTACTAGAGAGACTACATGGTGTCAGACAATCCCCACATCATATGCAGTGGATTCCTTCCAGCAGATGGTAGCTAGGCCATGGTTCTATGATCAGGGATAGGCGGATCCAAGGACCACACAGGCCTACAACGATTGGTTCAGGCCTCCCATCAAATTGACAGTTCCAGGGACAGTACTCCTGCGGTAGAGACCCTGAGGCTAAATAGTAGGGTGGGGGAAGGCAAGACAAGATCCAGGAGCACCTGGAGGAGGAGGAGGAGGAGGAGGACCTCTGCACCAGTCACACCAACCAAACTAGAGGGATTAAGGAGATGGGCGCTAGCAAAGAGATGCTCCCAAAGATTAGAAATTGCTACCACCTCAACCCGATCAAAGAGATGTGATTCAATAGCTTCAGGATCAGGTACAAATACTTATGGTGGAGAGAGACTAGGCCAGACAACAGGTCCAGGCCCTCACAATAAAGAGAGATCAAGCTATATAGTAGCGACAAGCGATAGAGCTACAGCTGGCACAGGAGGTTGGAAGGCGTCAGTAGTTAGAGAGCATACATGGCAGGACAATCCCTCCGCGAATGTACAATGAAGTTGTATGGGAGGTTGAGTATTATAGGGTGCATTATCGACAGGCAGTACCTCCAGTGGCTCGGGTGCCGAAGTTTTCTCAACAGACAGGGTACAGGCAGGACCAACTAGAGAGGTAGGCTGGTGAGGAGAGCAGCCACCAGGGCTAGCTCACACAGTTTTGATCAGCGACACTTGATTCTTTTTGAGATCCATGGGCTCCATTTTTTATAGCCCCGTGGGCATTGTATACATCAATTGATACACATACATGATCCTAATTTTGTACCATGACAGTTTCATTATTTTGATATATATGATATGATCGATTCGTTATGATGTGTTCTATTTTATTTATGCATTATGGATGGATTTTTATGCAATGTGACTATATTATGTGATGCAATGTATGTATGATTATGCAGATGCTTATGGATGTATTTCTTTTTTGTATCTTTTCTATGCACTTTTTATGATGATGGTGTATGGACAATATGGATGTATGGATGCAAATGTTATGATATGCAAATGATTTTAAAATGCTTAGACTAATAGATCTAAATTATGCCCCTAATGGATGATGATGTATGTTTTGATCATGAGATGTATGAGATGTTATGACATATCCCTTTCTTCTTCTTTTTAGTATATTTTTCATGTATGATATGATGATGTATAGATGTCATGATGATGCTTATATGACTATGCAATGGATGATATGATGATGCATATGTGGATGATATGACGATGTTTATGTGATTATGGAATGAATGCAAATGTATAGTTTATGAGATGCTTAGAATAACCAATCTATATTATGATGATGATGAGATGCAATGCATGTGAGATGATCAATATTTCCTATATGATATGATATGGAGCATGCTGAAGTTTTGTGGATGCAGGATGGATACATTAGTGATGTTTTTTATTAACTGCCATGGTACCATGTTAGCATAGAGAGAAAAAAGAAGAAATGGGATGAAGACAAGAGGATCCAACAAGTCCATGATCTACAAGACTTTATTAGAGATGGTGATGATGATGATGGTGATGATGATGATGATGATGATGATGATGATGATGATGATGATGATGATGATGATGATGATGATGATGATGCTTATCAGAAATTGGTATTTTAAAAGGGCTAACTTACCTTATGTTTGATAACACACATAGGCATGATGCATCAAAGTATAAAGAACCAAGATGGTGTTGCACCTAGTGTGATGGACTTTGACTTGACAATCAAATAGGAGTACTCCTGTTCACACATGAAATACGAAACCCTATTTAGAATGCAATTCAGATATTTCAAACATCTCAGACCAAAACATAGAAAGGAAAGCCTTCCTATGTGGTCAACAAGACACCTAAAAGACCTATCCTGGGGGCCTCATGGGTTGATCAAATATTAGCCTCGCCTATATTATACACACAAATACCACGTAGTTCGACTGACACAGACTTGACTATTGATGAGATATGAACAAATGGTTTGCCAGTTTATTATGATGGACTCCTAAAGGACTAACCTCAGTGTCTCAGGGGATGATCAAAGATCAACCTTACCTACATTCAGATCTCAGAGACCCGTAGTTCGACAAGATGACTCTATTTTTTATTTTTTCTTACTGAATTTTTAATATGTTTTGAATGTTTTTGGATTTTTTTGATTTTATGAATGTTTTTGGATTTTCTAATTTTTTGAATTTTTTTGGATTTTCTGATTTTAAGGAAGACTTCAAGAATATACATGAATTTAATCTGATACAAGAACATGCCCCCAGTGTGATGCAATAGACTGACCTTAAGAATGGGCCAAGTAGTAGTAGGAGGGATCATGACACGAACACAGGATCAAGCTATGATGCGGATGCAGATGGATGATGGATGGATGATATGGAAGCGTGATGGATGGATGATGCAGAACAAGTTGCGAAGATCATGGTGGATGAAGAGTTCTTATTTACACAAGGTGTCTGTTTGCCAGGTTTTCACCAAGGTACTTTCCTAAAGCACCACTGAAGTGGTTTTCATTAGAGGACAATTTTTTTCTTTACTGTTTTCAATCCTTTTTCTATTTTTTTTTTTTGAATTTTTTTATGTTTTTTGATTTTTTTTGTATTTTTAGATTTACACCTTGTAAGATTAGGCATAAAATTTTTTGGGATGGGAGCTATTCATGGGCTCTTGCAGAGCATTCCCTTTAGGTGGATATTTGATATGCCCCTAACTTGTAGCTTGCTATGATGATGAAGGGTCCCAACCAATTGGGTTCAAACTTTCCCTTGCTATCTAGATTTGGTACATTTTTTTATTTTTCTTCAACACGAGCTCTCCGACTTGAAAGGTCTGACTCCTGATCTTCTTGTTGTAGCTTCTCTTGAGATAGTTTTGGTAGACTTGCAAATGGTTTAAGGCATCCATGCATCGCTCATCCAGTAGTTCCAGCTCGTTTAACCGTGATACCCGATATTCTTCATCAATGATGAGATTCTGCAATGATATCCTCAAGGATGGGAGCTCGATATCAATGGGGAGGATGGATTCTGATCTGTAGACCAGGGAGAAAGGCGTGGCACCTGTTGGTGTGCGGATTCTTGTTCGGTAGGCCCATAAGGCAGGATTCAACTGTAGATGCCAGTCACGACTAGCATCATTAACTATTTCCTTGAGGATTTTTAAGATGGTCTTATTAGTAGCTTATGCTTGGTCGCTTCTTTGAGGGTATTATAGAGTGGAAAAGCGATGTTGGATATTAAATTTTTGGCATAGGTCTCGAACATCTAATTTTTGAAAGGTGTATTGTTATCTGAGATAATGGCCCGAGGGACACCGTAGCAGAAAATTAGGTAGTTCAGGATGAACTTAGATATCTGATTTCTTGTGATGTAGGTCATGGGAATGGCCTCCACCCACTTCGTGAAGTACTTTGTGGTAGTGATGATGAACTTATGTCCACTAGATGAGGTGGGGGTGATTTTACCAACGAGATCGAGCCCGCACTATGAAAAGGGCCAAAGTGTGATGATCGGGTGAAGCTCCTAAGCTAGTGCATGGATGAGATCCCCATGCTATTGAAACTACAAACACCTTTGGACATATTCATGAGCTTCCTTTTCCATTGTAGGCCAATAGTACCCAGTCCTCAACAGTTTCTTGGCCAAGGTCATACCACTCGAATGTGAACTGCAAATTTCGTTGTGTACCTTGGTTAAAGCAATCAAAGCTTCCTCAGCATTAAGGCATCATAACAAGGTTCCCTCAATGCTCCTACGATATAGGGAATCTCCTAAGATGACAAAACAGGATGACTTCTTGACGAATTTTATTTTAAGGTTTGGGGTGATATCGGTGGGGAGGACTCCTATTCTCAAGTAGGTGTATATATCATGATACCAGGGATCATCGAGACCAATGATTTTGCACATAAATTCAGACTCTAGTACCTCGAATGCTGGTACGAGAAGCTTCTCTACAAGGAATTATTGCTTTGGGACATTGTGTGGGACATCTAGTAGTGATCCAATTATTGCCATAGCATCTGGTGCTCTGTTATTTTCTCTTGGTAGCTACTCAAACGTGATATCAATGAAGGACTCTTTGAGGATTTCCACCAGTTTCTTGTGTGGGGTCAACTTGTCGTCCTTTGTTTGGTACTCGTTATTTACCTAGTTGATGATAAGTTGTGAATCTCCATAGACCTTGAGTGTCATGATCTACCACTATACTACAATTCTTAGCCCTATGAGAAGAGCCTCATATTATGCAATGTTGTTTGTGTATAGAAAAGACAGCTTGTATGATTTAGGTATGCAGTCTCCTTGTGGTGTAATGAAGAAGACTCCCGCTCCTGACCCATATTATGTGTAGGATCCATCAAAGTACATTTTCCAGTGATCTGCCACACTTACATGTTAAAGATGGATTCATCAGGGAATTCTGATACAAGTGGGTTCTTAGAATATATCAGTGCTTCTACCAACTGATATGCAATTACTTTTCCTTTAATGGCCTTGTGTTCCACATACTCAATGTCATGTTTTGTTAGGATCATAACCCATTTAGTTGTTCGCCCTGTAAGTGTTGCTTTAGAAAGCAAATACTTGAGAGGGTCTATCTTTGCAATGAGTTTTATCTGATGTGTTAGCATATAATGTTTGAATTTATGCGTTGCAAACATGATGGCTAAGCAAGCTTTCTCAATGGATATGTAATGAATTTCATGTCCCACCATGGTCCTACTAATGTAGTAAATAGCTCTCTCTTTCTCGTTTTCATCATGTTGTGCCAAGAGAGAACCAAGGGTTGTTGTTGTTGTCGATATATATAGGATCAAGGGTTTTCTTGGAATTGATAGCATGAGAACTGGTGGTGTGAGCAAGTACTCCTTGATTTTGTTGAAAGCTTGGTCACATTTCTTGTCCCATTTGTATGCTACCCCCTTGTGGAGCAGATGAGAATATGGGATATCCTTGTCTGCTAGTTGTGCTATGAATCAGCGGATGGACTGAAGTCTTCCTTGCAAACCTCTGAGCTGCTTCAATGTCATCGGTGCTTCCATTTCAAAAATTTCCTTGACCTTGGTGGGGTCTATCTCAATTCCTCTCATAGATACAATGTACCCTAGTAAATTGTCTGATTGTACCCTGAAGAAACACATCTTTGGATTGAGTCTGACCTTGTATTCCTCTAGCCTGTTGAAGATGGAGCTCAACGTCAGAATGTGATCTTGACATTTCTTACACTTGGCCAATATGTCATCCACGTAATCTTCCATAGTTTTGTGAATCATATCATGAAAGATTAGTGTCATGGACCTTTGATAGGTTGCTCCAGCATTCTTCAACCCAAATGGCATCATGTTCCAACAGTATGTTCCCCACGGACAAGTGAAAGTTGTCTTATGTTGGTCTTCCTTAGCTATCATGATCTTATTGTACCCTGAGAATCCATCTATTAGTGATAGAATTTCATGTCCCACTGTCATATCCACAATCATATCAATGTTTGGGAGAGGAAATTCATCCTTGGGACATGCTTTGTTCAAATCTCTGAAGTTTATGTAGATGTGGATGCCCCCAGTGGGCTTTGAAACAAGTACAAGATTTGAGACCCATTCTGGATAATCAATCGGTCGTATAAACCCAACATCTAGGAGCTTCTATAATTCCATCTTGACCAACAATGTTATTTGTGAGTGCATCTTTCTCAACTTTTGTCTCACTAGCTTTGCCTCGGGATATATAGCTAGATGGTGCACAACAACTTCTAGATCAAGACCAAGCATATCAGCGTAGGTCCATCCAAATTTTACCTTTCTTTCTCTTAGAAATGTAGCTAAGAGTTCTTGTTCTTCGATCAAAAGATATTCTGCATAGAAATTTATGTGTGGCGTTTCTTTTGTTCCTAGGTTGATCGGATTGCACTTCTCTGCTAAGACCACTGACTTCTCCTAATGAATAGCACTAAGGGGAAGATTGAATCCTTCATCCTCCAACACCTCATAGAGGTTTTCACCATTGGATGCTTCCTTTTTTTTTCCTTTTTTAGGGTCAAAAAGTTCCACAGTGTGGTTTTCACTCAAAGACCTAGAGATTATTCTCAAATTTTCACTTTTGCGACTGAAGGAATTAATTGTTTCCCTATAATAGGCATGTGTGTCAAGCTCAATGTAAAATCCAGCTTTGTGATCTCCATATGGTATTGTATCCCGCAATCCCATGAATTCTGAGAGTGCCTCATCATTTTCGAATGTGTCCAAAATTGGTGGCCCTCATTGGTCATAATCGATGAGTTGGGGATAGACTAAGTTTAGCTCATGGGTTTGGTTGTTTGACTCAAAAGACAAGGTACTAATCATGAGAAGTGAAGAATACTCGAATAGCATGGGTAGATCGGTTATGGGATCTTCATCATCACTACTACATACATCGGTTATGTCAAAGGTAAAGTTATCTATGACTCGACCTGTGGATACTAGTAACTGAAGAGCGGCTGCTAATAACTGAGGGGGAGTTTTGACTGTTTTAACTGACACACCTCTTCCAAGTATGGTTTCCTTCATAGGGGTACATCCAAGGCCAAGATTTCTCATACGCTTCTCAGGAATGAGAGGTACTAGAAGACCATTGTCATTCTTTCCAAGTTTCTTGTTTCTATTATAGCCCATACTAAGCATCATTTGTAGTCCTTTGTTATTTTCATCCATGGGAAGATCAGGCACAGGCCTTTCATCTTGGTATAGCAGACTTGATATGTCTTTTTCATCTACCACTTCCCGACTTAGGTCTCCCCAACATCTAAATCTAGAGGGGTCTACTTTGAAGGTTTGGGATGATGTTTCAATCAGTTGGGGCTGCCCATGAGACCTAGGAGATTGAGGTAATTCTCCTATTACGAAAGCACTTTTCTTCATTTTGTAATCCCCACACCCATTGTCTTGGACAATGACTTTGATTTCAGAGATATCAGGAATGGCGGATGTCTTTGTCTCAGAAGTGGAGGCAAAAGTAGCTGGGTCTACATATTGGGTTGAAGGGCCTTCATCATTTTTTGGGACTTGGGGGATCTTGTAGTACTTTGCTTCCATATTTTTGTAGTAATAAAAGGGCTTGGGATCACCATGGACCATGACCTCTTGGTTTTGGTAGGGAAACTTCACACATTGATGGAAAGTAGATGCAACTACTTGCATCCCATGGATCCATGGACGCCCCAGGATAATATTATAAGGAAAATCAAGGTCAAGGACCTGGCATGTGGTTTCCATGATGGTTGGCCCTATTTGAATAGGGAGTTGAATAGCACCTTGAGACACTCTTTCCTGGTCATCATATGCTCTGATTGTAATACCTTTACCTTTTTCAATGGAGTCCTCGAAGAATCCCAGGTTATTTATTAGCTTGAGAGAACAGATATTCAGACCTACACCGCCATCCACCAAGACCCTTTTGACTTTGTTTTTATGGACCAAGACCTCGAGATGGAGTGCGCAGTTATGAGATGGTTGTGTTGGGAGGTCCTGATCAGAAATGTGAGGAGATGTGGGGTGCTGATGTGTTTGACCATAGCCTAGAACTGGTTAGTATCAAGATCTGCGAAGACGGTGGATGAAGTCAATGCTTCCTCTAGGATCTTTCTATGTGCGGATGAGATCTTCAGTAACCCCATGATGGAGATTTGAGTAGGGGTTCTTTTCAGCTGGTCCAAGACATTATATAACCATTGGGAACAGATTTTGGATTGGAGGTGGATGCCCTAGGTGGTTGTGATGATCCTGCAATGGTAACTTTTCTGCCACGTGTGGTGACTTCACAATCGGCTTTGGCTCCCTTGATGCTAACAACAGTGACCCATTCATCTAGGGATGCGACAACATGATCATAAACATGGTTTACATTGCCATATTTTGTCTTTCCATGGTTATTCCCTTTATTATGATCGGGCATTGGATTTGTATATATCTCTAGGTCCTGATTTTCGGTCGATTGTTCAACATTTATGATTTTTTCATCGATAAGGTCTTGGATCATATTTTTCAGTCTCATGCAACTGGTTGTCATGTGCCCTTTGATTTCATGAAAATTACAAAGGTAGTTTTCATTGTACCATGGTGGTTTCACTTGGGTCTCTTGATAATTCTGATAAGTGGGGATTTTAATCAGATTCTCTTGTACCATATTTTTCATGACAGATTCGATTAATTCCCCAAGGGTTGTGTATTTCCATTTGGGGGCATATTTGTTTCACGGGGGTGGTCCTCCTTGATTATTCAAATTGTTGACTTTATTATTGGGTGGTTGTTGTGATACCGTGTTGGCTTGTGTGTTGTTTCGATTGTTGCCTTATGGTTGTTGGTATGATTGGATGTTTTGTTTTGGAGCACTGATTATGACCTTGGCATCAACCACACCATCATTAGTGAAATTTTTGTTCTTCACCCATGTGCGAGGTTTCTCATTGTAACTGGTGGATGGGCGATTCTCTTGATATTCTTGATATGTGAGTGTTCCCCCTTGTGCAATAAGGGCTCTTTCGATGTTGAGCGCCTTGGGGATAAAATGGTTGTAGGTGGTGATGCACTGCATTTTTAGATGGAATGACAAGGTTTTCTCGAGATTGGCAATGATGGTGCAAATTTGTTGCTCCTCTAGCATGGCCCACTTGCTCTTGTTGGTCTTGGATAGTCATCGTTGCAAGAAGGATGTGAATGATTCACCTTTAGCTTGTTTGAGCACAGATAGTTCCTCTAGACTAACATCCATTCCAATGTTAAATGCATATTTTTTTATGAATGCGTCCACGATTTCTTGGAACTTTTTGATTCTAGGAGGAAGGCAAGAGAACCATTCCATGGCAGGCCCAACCAAACTTTGAGGAAACAGTTGTGTTAGATATGTGTCATCGTATGTAACTTCCATGCAATGTACCTGGAATTCCCTGATGTGATCTTTAGGGTTTCCCGTCCCACGATATTTGTCAAATTTAGGGATTTCAAACCCTTTTGGGAATGGTACCATCGCAAGGCTCCTGCTGAATGGATAGGGGCACAGATCACTTGGTTTTTTCGTTGTTTTCCCAGATTGGAAATCTAGCACTTGTTGCGAGAGCAATTTGATTTGTGTTGTCACGTCATTTTGCAAATTGGGAGGTGGGGTGAATATGTTTTGAGATGGTTTGATCATTTGAGTGATGGGAGGAGTGTTGGGTATGTTGGTGGGAGGTGGTTGCAAGCTTTGTTGTGCAATCAATGCTTATTGATATGCTTGAAATTGTTGCTCTTGTTGATGTTGTGCCAACAATGCTTGTTGTTGGGCTAATAGTTGGGTTGCTTCTTGTTGCACTTGGTATTGTTGCAGGGCTTGTTGATAGGCTTGTTGTTCAGTTGCCTGTTGTTGTGCCTAGTATTGAGCTTGTGCTTGAGTTTGCTAGGCTTGATATTGAGCTTGTGCCTGAGCTTGAATAGCTTGTGCAACTTGGGAAGCCTGTGCAGCTTGTTGTTGTAACAACGCTTGAGCTTGTGCAACTTGGGTGGCTTATTGTTATTGCAATAAAGCTTGAGCTTGGGCAACTTGTTGTGCTTGTGGTGTGGTTTGTTGTGCCTACGCTTGTTGAGGAGCTTGTTGTGCAACTTGCATAGCTTGTTGATTTTGAAATTGACGAAGTGTCTTTTGATAGGCTTGTTGAGCTACTTGCAATGTGATGCTATATTGGTTTGCCATGTTCAGTTTTGGTGGTGGTGGTGGAGGATTCAGAATTGTGTGGGAAGTTGTGATGATAGTTTGAGGTGGTTGTTGAGGTACCGTTTGATTAATGATAGGAGGTTGTGTGGTGGATGGTATAGTTGATATGATCGGCCCTTGGGAGACCACATTTTGAGGTACAGCAGATGATGTGTTGATTGCTTGTGTTGTTGGGATCGTTGCCACCTATTGTTGTGATATCGGTGGCATGATTGGAGGATTTGGTATGATGGTTTGATTTACGATTGGAGGATTGTTTTGAAATTTTTTTTATTGAGATTTGATAAAGAGGGTTTCCCTAAACTGAGGAGTGGTGTGGATGTTAGTGGTAGAGGTGGAAATGGTGGGAAGATGGGTGGTGTGTTCTCTTGAAGAAATGATGATGATGAGGGATCAAAGATTCCCCCTTGTCCAAATAATCCACCTTCTCCTTTTGATTTCATGGGGAGAGAGACTTGTGTGTTGAGAGGATATGTGATGTTGCGTTGAAAGAGGATGGGTCGTTGGGGTCACGAAAGATGAGCGGAACATATGGGTGTTTCAGATTTTGAGGAACCGATTGACCCAAGATAGTGTTTGCATCCAATTCTTGGTTGTTCACAAGGGGATGTGTTTGAAGGTCATGTAGTAATGAACTCCCCTTGTTGACAATTGGTTGAGTTGGAGCAAGAGATGATGTGAGTTGCAGGATGGATTGAATGATGCTTTGAAAGGATGGTGTGAATGAGACTGATGGCATAATCCCAAGAGGTTTCTCCACAATAGTGCTTACGTCAAAATCATAAGGGAGTTTAGCCCCTTCCTTTGCCAATTCTAGCATGTATTGTGAAGGATTGAGCCTCATCATGGCATTGACAATTTTGTGAGTTTTTGGATTTTGGACCATTTCAATGATTTCATCTTGGGTCATCCTTAGGACATTGTTGGTGATGTCCTCCACTTGGCCACCTTCTTGAGGATCTTGTGGGAGTGGAGGAAGATTGAGTGTGGGATTGCTAGACCCAATGGGATTGATTTTGGGTGCAATTTGACTCAAGTCACTTGAAGTTGATGTTTCTTTGTTCGTTTCCATGTTCTTCTTGTGTTGAGATCTAGTTTGAACCATAAAATAGGGATCAATTTTCAAGAATGTGGGAGGTGAACTTCTAACTCCTTAGATTGATCTAAACTTTAGGCACAAAAAAGAAAATCTAGGATGATTAAGGATCAAAGGGTGATGATGAGATAAATGAAAGATGGATGGTGTGAATGATTGAACTCTTAAGAAATCTTGAAGGAGATACTAGACTTTGGTACTTTTGGATTTTGGATTTTGGATTTGATTTGGTTTGATTTTATTTTATTTTGACTTTGGCTTTGATTTGGATTTGATTATGATTTGATTTCATTTTGGATTTTGGATAATGAACTCATAAACCCCAAGATGTTGGATGTTATCAAGGGATAGACTTGTTCACAAGGATTGATAATTTGACCAAATGTGTGAAGAAGGATTCATCTACACACACCTAGTCAAACAAGATGATTTGGATTTTGATCTAGAGGACTTCCCAAAAGTTTAGAATGAATTATTTTTTCAAGATTTCCAAGAGTTGTTTGTGAGATGATTTTGATTTGATGTTTGAAGGATGGGTGAGAGTGTTTGACTTGATCCTAAGTGAACCTAGAAATACTTTTTGCTTACAAGGCCTCGGTGTTGAAGAACATGCTCTACTTCCTATGTGAGATACTCAAACCTTTAAAAAAGTCTTGGATTTTGACAATAGTAAAATGAATACAAATTGGGATTGTTATTTGATGCACGTTTGTAAAAGTTGAAGACCAATCTCTCTCTAAATTCGTAAAGCATAGACAAACGTTTCTTGAGAGCTCTTGGACTAAGACTTTTAGACTTTGATTTTCGTATTTTGATCTTCCGAGAAATCATTTGGAACAACACATTTGTGGGGTTCAATTGTTCTTATCTTTGCTTAATGAATTCCTTTTACCACAAACACTCTCTTGCTTAGATTTTCAAACTAAATGTCTAATGTCCCAATTTCTTTTCATCCCACAAAGTCCATTATGTGGAAATCAAGGAAATTAAGGCAATAGTTCCCTAATGTTGACTTTAGTAAGAGCAAATTGAGATGTAAATTCAAATACTTAGAAGCCTCTAAGGATAGAATCCCTAGGGCAAGCAATAGCACTTGGATTTGTCAAAGGTATTTGCTCCTCCTAGAGGGTTTGAAATTTTGATGATCTTATTGAGTGTTTGTTTTATAATGTTTTAGATCCAAGCAAAGTGTTTTGATTTGAAAATGATGCACAACCCTAGGATAGAAAGAGAATATTTTTTGAATTCCCACTTGGATAAATCTGTTGGAATTATGCCTCAATCAATACAAGTTGAAACCTCCATTGGAGCAAAGTCGGTATGACATCTATCATAATGCGGCCGACTAGCAGCTTGATACATTCTATTTTGAAAGGTCGTGTGACCTTGCAAGTCTTGCCAAGCGCTTATTCTTTGGAGCCTTGTTTGTGACCTAGTTTGTCTTGCGAATGCTTTCCTTTGTGGAGCTATTC
>VDFB02080351.1:0-31760 GCA_007258455.2 Sequoia sempervirens
GGTGGGTTGAGAAGGTCATGGTCAGAGAGATCGCTACCTCATCCTTAGGAGAGGCTAGCAGTCCTGCACGTGTCACCCTATGGGTCCAACGCCTGGTAAGGGGTAGCCAGGATAACCCATAATAGGGTCATGCAATGACACTCTCCCATAGTACCCCTTGCCATTATCTTTGCATGTCTATGGAAGCAATCATCTTGTATGTTGTTGTTGAGGTTGTTATTTTTTATGTTTTGGTTGCTCTTTTTTGGTTTGGTTTTGTGGTCATTCTACTCATCTATCTTAGTCGTGGATATTTCTAGTCTACTCCTAGCACAGGGGGCAGGCCTTCGGGTCCATGTGGTCCGGTCAAACGTGCTACACACCCCGTTGGGTTCCCTGTCAGTGTTCGTGTAGTGCAGTGTTACACAAATGCGGAGTGATCCAAAGTTCACCATATATTCAGATGTATATTATTTATTTATGTCATACTCATGTATTTGATGTACTACTCCCACGTTGTGTTGGGAAACAATGATGTATATTTATGTTATTGAATGATGTAATGGGAAAAAATGTAATGCATAATTGTACCTTTGTATTCCTTATGTGATTAATGATTGTGGTTGCCGTCATTTTGATGTGTTGTATATGTGGTAATATGCTCCTTGTATTCACATGATTATAATATATGTTTATGGTTATTGAAATTTAGATAATCTTGTTTATGTTGAGTTTTCACATGTGAATGCTTCTTAATGATGGAATTACAATGGATGTATGGTTTTGTTAATGAATGCTTGTCATGGTTTATAATGCAACTTGGAATTCGTTCGTTATCAATATGTTACAGGTTTAGGTTACGTAATTTCTCCACGTGTACCCCAGAGGACATAGGTGGCTAGTGTATCCATTTAATTAAATGTCATGTATTGGAACTTAATGTATATTTCATTTATGTTAACTTCAAAAAAAAATTGTGCGGTAATAGTTGACTTAGTTGTCCTTTGGGATTCGTGTGACGAGGCATTACAACTTGGTATCAAAGTCAATTTTGCAAACACTGGGTTCTCTAGTTAGTTTGAGCCCATTAGGAAACCTTTGCATTTAACTCTTGATTTCACATGTTCCCCTCTTAGGTTGTATATATGTACCTCCTACAGAGGGTCTTTGTACCCTAATTATGACTGAGGCACATCAAGCTCCCTATTTTTCTCATCCAAGAGTTAAGAAGATGTATGTGGACCTTCGTGCATTGTACTTTTGGGCTAGCATGAAGAGGGATATTGCAGAATTTGTGGCGAGATGTTTGAAATGTCAGAGAGTTAAGGTAGAACACCAACATCCTGCAGGCCTTCTTCAACCTCATCTCATTCCAGAGTGGAAATGGGATATCATATCAGTGGACTTTATTAACAAGTTGACCAAGGTGGCACACTTCTCCCCCGCTTACACTACTTCTTCGGTAGCCAGAATATTCATGGAAGACATTGTTCAACTGCGTAGAATTCTTTGAAGGATTATTTCTGACAGAGATCCGGTGTTCACTTTTGCATTGTGGACATCCTTGTAGCATGCCTTAGGGACCCAGTTGAACTTCAATTCTGCATACCATCCTAAAACAAATGGTCAAACCGAGAGGGTCAACTAGGTTCTTGAGGACATGCTTTGTATGTACGTGATGGATCAGCAATCACATTTAGAGGACTATTTACATCTAGTGGAATTTTCCTACAACAACAGCTAACATAGCTTGATTGGCATGGCTCCCTTTTGGGCATTATATGGCCGTCCTTGTTGGACCCCGTTGAGTTGGGACTGTCTTGAGGACAGAGTTCTCCTTGGACCCAAAATGCTTCAAGATATAGAGCAACAGGTTACTCGCATCAAAGAGCATTTAGTAGTAGCACAGGATAGGCAAAAGAAGTACGATAATGCGCATAGGGTCGACCGTCAATTTTCTATTAGTGATCGGGTCTTCCTACGAGTGCGTCCGCGAAAGAGTCCAATCCATTATGGGAAAGGCTCTAAGCTCATGCCTCGTTTTGTGGGACCATTTGAATATTTGGAGAGAATTGGCCCCGTTGCTTATCGCCTAGCACTGTTGCCTAGTCTATTGTGCATACACGATGCGTTTCATGTTTCTGTACTTAGTCCTTATTATCTAGATGTTTCTCATGTAATTGATTGGAATAGATTACAGGTCAACGATGGGCAGCTAGCACTCGAGCCTGTGGCCATTCTGCAGCACAAGAGACTCGCTCTCAAGGGCAAAGAAATTGAACAAGTGCAGTTCCAATGGGACCCTAATGATGAGACTTCAGTGACATGGGAGGATGCCTCCTGAATTAGAGAGTCATTTCCTTATTTTTTCACTAGCTTCTAGGAGTAAGCCGAGGTCTAGGGGGAGGATGTAATACCCCTCGTGTCATTGTTACTTTTCTAATACTCTTTTATGTTGTGTTGTGGACTTGAGACTTTGATGGTGATTGTTTCACCAGTTTGACTTGTGTGATTTGCAGTTAGTTTGTTTGGATGCACATGATATTGTTTTATGATGATTGATGACATAATGATATGTGGTGTTTGTCTTTATTTGGTTATATTATTGTTTTCATGTGGTATTATGTTGTGATGTTATAGCTTAATGCTTATTTCTGGACATTTATGATGATGTGTTTTCTAGTTGTCTTGGTGGAAGGACGGTGTAGCATAGCTCATTCAAGAGCGCCATGCTACGTTGCAACTACCTTTCATGGTGTGCCTGTAACTGGAGATTTATATGCTACTTAACGTTGATTTGATGCAGAATGTAGGTACTTGGAACTGACTCCACCTGCATGTCAGGTCTGAGCGTGCCTTACAAGCCCAATGGGTATGAAGTTGAAAACGGAGTTGACAAGAAAGTCCCCATCTGAGTCTGTCACCCTGTCATTGTCTCTGACGGTGCCGTTCGTCTACGACCCCGTCTCCATTATGGTATCATTTGTTTATGTTTGTTTATTTTAATCATTGTCTATGTGTCGTTTTAATTATTTTTTATGATTGACGTTTCCTCTGTTAAGATCATTAATGTCATTTAATTAATCATTTTTACAACGTTCTTAGTGTAGCATTAATTTAATTAAAATATTAAATAACTATGTGAACGATGTTAATTTAACTATTAAATTAAGTTCGTTAAGTTTTAATGGTTCGATAAATTATATATTGTTATTTAAATTAAACGACTAATAAATAAATGGATTGTATTAAAATACTAATTATATTTATAAATAGTTATTTTGTAAATGTGATAATATGATTTGATGTTTTAATTGTTAGATATTAATTAGAGATAGATATTAATATAAGAAAATTTTAATTTATTGATGGTGGAGATAAATATGAGTTTTAAATCAAATAAAAGTGATAAGATTTGATATGGATGGAAAAAAAATCAGGGAAAAGAGTAGAAAGGACGAATGCATGAGCATGCACAATTCAAAAACTAAAAAGGCAAAGGAAACTTGCTATCCTTGTTGGATTTTGTCTTTGAAAATTAAAGAGGTTCTTTTAATTAAATGGGGAAACGAGAAGAGTGGATTTTTCAATTTTTTGGGGGTTTCAACAAAAAAAATCTCTCCAAAATTATTCTCCTTCCCTTCTCTGGAATGTTAAGAGAAAAATAGAGATTTTGAAAGTTGGTGGTGTTGGAAAAACAGATTGGGGTGGCAGCGAAGGGTCGCTTTAGTGCACCGATTATAGCTTCATCGCAGCATTCAGGTTGGTGCCTTTCTTGTCGTTCACTTGTTTTTGCAAGTAATCATTCATTACATTGATGAAAATGATTGTTTATCATTGTGCAATCCTGTACTTTTGAATTGATTCTTTAAGCATATCCAAAATTGTTGTGTTCCATTTTTCATCCACTTGAATTGATTTGGGGGGATCCTTCTTGAAATCTTTAAAAGCTTGACTTTTGAGCATCGTGCCTCTGTTCTAATCGAATCTAGCCTTGATAGTTGTTTATTTTAGCACTTCGTTTTCTATCTAGGGCTCGGTCAATCTTTTCATAAAACAATGGATGTTATAATTTACGACACCTTGCTCTGGTGGTTCGAAGCCCCTATTATTGTTTTCCTATGCCCTAACTCTTCTCCTTTGGTTGCGTACTAGTCATGGCTTTCGTGCCTCCTCAAGGTTTTGTCTACCTTCTTAATCCTTTAGCAAGCTGGAGTATATCTTGTTATCAGCTCAGCCTTAACCCCTTCAGACGTCATGAAGGGATGGGTTTACTCTTATCTTGTTGTTCATGAATCGTTTCTTGAAATGTTTTGTCTTTTATCAAATTGGTTTTTTGTTGTCCTCTTTTTTTGTTGATGGTGTATCTGCCTAGGATGGGTTGAACCTGGCTGCTTCTTTTCTTTGGGCTAAAGATCAAAAAAAATTCATGATTTATTTACTACTTGTTGTTGGTTTTTGGCCTAGGAATATTGATGCTTTCATATCCCTTGTTACAGTAGAGACTTTCCTTTAATTTAAAGGCATTGGTGGTATTTTTCAACCACACATTTATGTGTCATGTTGTCCTATGGGAATGGTTGGGTGTGATTTTGTAATATACCTGGGTGGATATGCATTTGTGTTAGTGTTTGGTTTTTATCTACCTGATTCCAACACCTTGTTGGAGACTCTCTGGTTTTTATGTTGTGCCCACCTTCACTTGAATTTCTCACCCTGGCATAGCTAGTTGTGCCTTCTTACGTTTCAATTTTATGTATTTTCTTTTAACCACAAATGTACATATGAGTGAACAAATAGAAGTGTGTAATTCTATATGTTTCCTTGCCAGTGCTTTGTGAATGGCTTTGTGCATTATATCAAAGGAAAATTTAAGCATATAATATGCCCTCTTGCAGGTGCACCCTTGTTTATATGTAGTATGATGTCTGATTTTTATTATGTATATGTAACTATTGTATAATTTATGTTTAATATATGTGTGTGTGTGTGTGTGTGCGTGTGTGTGTCTGTTGTTTCTAATTTGAAGTTTATTAAATTTCTTCTTGACTGTTTTAAACAGCAGAAATAATTTTATTAGATTCAAAAGTAGTAGTTATGTTAAAACAGTTTTACATTGTGAAATTTATGATTTATAATGTTTATTACGTTGAAAGAAGGAAATGATTAAATATGTATATGTATATAAATATAATAATATGTATATAATAATTTATATTTGTAATGTGGTTTAATGTTGGATAAGGATATTCTTAACTTGTTAATTTAATAGATGGATATAAATATATATATATATATACATATATACATATCCTAATTTATTAATAGTATTAATGTAATTAAACAAATGTATTTTGTCTATGAAAATCCTTAAATTACTGGTTGGGGGGATAGAGTTCAATTAATGGATTAAAGATATTTGGTTGAAGAAATTATTAACATTCAGTTGATGGTATTAAGAAATTGGTTAAATTGTTGATTGGTCATGTAACTTATGAAGTAATTGATTATTATGGAAATTGTGGTTCCGTGTTGAATGTACTTTTCTCTTGTTTTTACTCTGCTTGTTGAGGTGACTTTATGATTGGTCATGTTTTTCATATGTCGGGAACCCGCATCATATAAGTTTATCTTATTTTGTAGTTGGTTCTATACTTCTAAAGGCAGTGGAATAGAGTGGATGTACGTTGAAGTTTTTCATGGTTAGTCCCTTGTGGATTGTTGGTTTTTTTTTTTTCGTGCTTTTATAGGTGTACCTAGATTCATGGTGTCTTGCCTTGGATTATGGCTTGAGCAAGAATGTTATGCCTCACACATGATTGTGGCTTTTGTGATTTTTAGTGCTTCATATGCTTTTGTACACCCCTTCTTGTTGTGTATTTTGTTTGGGGCTAACTAGGAGAGTGGCTCGTCATGGGGGTCGACGCACAAAGGGGCAGCCTAGATAACCCATGAATGAGTTGGTTAAGCAAGTGAAAACCCAATAAAACACACTAGTGGGTTTAGGTAGGTTAATATTAATTAAAGATAAGTCAGATACCTCATCCACACCATTAGTGATCTCACAGACTAAGGGTGGGTTGAGAAGGTCGTGGTCGGCAACATCGCTACCTCGTCCTCATGAGAGGCTAGCGGTCTCACACGTATCACCCTATGGGGCTGGCACCCAGTAAGGGGTAGCTAGGATAACCCTAGACAAGGGGTCAACGCCTGTTGAGAGGCAGCCAGGATAACCCATAATAGGGTTATGCAATGACACTCTCCCATAGTACCCCTTGCCATTATCTTTGCATGTCTTTGGAAGCAGTCATCTTGTATGTTGTTGTTGAGGTCGTTATTTGTTATGTTTTGGTTGATCTTTTGTGGTTTGGTTTTGTGGTTGTTCTGCTCATCTATCTTGGTCGTGGGTCTTTCTTATCTACTCCTAGCATGGGGGGTGGGCCTGCAAGTCCACGTGGTCGGGTGGAACGTGCTATGCACCTCGTTGGGTTCCCTGTCAGCGTTCGTGTAGTGCAATGTTACACAAATGCAGAGTGATCTAGAGTTCACCATATATTCAGATGTATATTATTTATTTATGTCATACTCATGTATTTGATGTACTACTCCCACATTGTGTTGGGAAATAATGATGTATATTTATGTTATTGAATGATGTAATGGGAACAAATGTAATGCATAATTATACCTTTGTATTCTTTATTTGATTAATGATTTTGGTTGCCATCATTTCGATGTGTTGTATCTGTGGTACTATGCTCCTTGTATTCACATGATTATAATATATGTTTATGGTTATTGAAATTGAGATAATATTGTTTACGTTGAATTTTCAAATGTGAATGCTTCTTAATGATGGAATTACAATGGATGTATGGTTTTGTTAATGAATGCTTGTCATGGTTTATAATGCAATTTGGAATTTGTTCGTTATCATTATGTTATGGGTTTAGGTTATGTAAAGTATCCACATGTACCCCAGAGGACATAGGTGGCTAGTGTATCCATTTAATTGGATGTTGTGTATTGGAACTTAATGTACACTTCATTTATGTTAACTTTGAAAAAAAAAATATGTGGTAATAGTTGACTTAGTTGTCCTTTGGGGTTCGCGCGACAGGGCATTACAAATGTTGATGTAAGTGATGTTGCAATGTTGTGTGATGATCCTCTTATTGATGATGTGAGTAGTTAACAAGGGGTCATCAATTTACACTTGTCAATGCCCAAATTTGAATGTGGCTTGCTTAAGTCAACAAATAACTACTAGTAGGAAGGGGATTAGGCTTTTTTTGAGGATTAAATTTAAATTTAAGAGTATGGGTGTCAATAGCATGGATGTAAACTGAGTTCATTTTTGGACGAATGGATTTATACCTAAATAAAGGTGTAGATAAACCATAGATCAAGCTTGGATGAGACTCTTTGGATGTACGAGGTTAGGTTCAAATTATTTTGTAACATTTTATGTAGAAACATGTCACTTGTACCACATTTGTCACAAACAAGTCAAGGCTAATCAAAAAATACAAAGGAAAAAGTGTAAGGAGTGTACCTTTTACGCTTACAAATGTTGATGGAGCTTTTGTGGTGATTCTTAGTTGGCTCTCCTAAATTGCATTCAAATTTAAATATTTCTCTTTCTATAATACCCGTCGTGCAAACCCCAAAGGACAACAACAATGCACACATTTAAAATATAATAAAAATACAAAGTAAACATATAATGAACCATTAAACATAATTACATTACATGATAACATCATGAACATCTAAGTCCTTTGGGGCACGCGAGGTCACATCGCATAAAACCAACCCATAATGAAAGATACAAATAAAGCTAAATAATTTAACTAATCTTTACAACCATCATAAACGTTAAAATAACCATTTACAAAAGATAACATCCATATATCCATAAGCATAAGTATAAATACATCACATGATACAAACCATAATAAATCTCATAAATCATGAATGACTACAATCTAGTTCATTTACATTACATCATCTTTTAATACATGTTCACAATACATGAGTTGCATCAAAACCTCCCATATATGTGGGGTAGATACATCATACAAAGAATATGTGAAATATAAGATGAATATCTAGTACAAGCTCCACCTGAAGGATATTGTGAAGAACGAACATTGATGGGGAACCCAACGGGTGTGGAGCACGTTCCACCTGACCACGTGGGTTTTAGAAAAACCAACCCCCCATGCTCAGAGGTGACAAGGAAGTGACCGCGACCAAGAATGTCACAACACTAACTCCAACAAAGAATATCTTAGTAACAATAACTCCAATAGCAACAACAAAAGAATACATAGATCATAAACGACAACAACCAAGATTCAATCATAATAAATACAAAGCCATAAAACACATCATAAATAAACCAATGCAACAACCATTAACCACTTCCAGAGGCAAGTCAGAAAATAAAGCATAAGGGCAACTAGTGGAGAGTGTCATCGCATAGTCCTACATGGGTTATCCTGGCCCTTCCTCCAACATGAAGCACCGGCCTCCATCTATGGTTATCCTAGCCCTTCCTCCTACTTGAGGCGTCGGCCCCATAGGGTGACTCATGTGGAGCCATTAACCTCTCATGAGGACGAGGTAACGACTTTTCCAACCACGGCCTTCTTAATCTACCATTATTCTGCGATAGCCCTAATGGATAGACGAGGTATCCAAGGTTATCTTATAATGTTATTACTACCCATCCCCCTAAGTTCTATTATTAAGTTTTCACTTGTTAATCTAACTCTTACATGGGTTATCCTGAGCCCTTCCTCCTATTTGAGGTGTCGGACCCCACGAAGAGCCACTCTCCCTAGAGACCCCAAAACATATTCAAAATCAAGGGTTGTACCATAAAGAACAAAGCATTAAATCTCTACAGATGACATGCGAGGCATTACCCATCTCGCTAAAAAGCACACAATCAAAGTCTAACATAATCTCGTACAACCCTTTCAAAATAATGATATCAAATAACTTGCCACATCAAGAGCACTAAAAAGAGAAACATCATTTAACAATGAAATCAAGCCTCTGGAAGCCTACGGTACACGATATCCCTAAACGGGTTCCTAAAACCAACTGGGTTCCCACATCGAAAAGCCAAAACAATAATATAATGGTAAAAAGAAAACCCAAACAAATTCATAGGATTCCATAACTCATAAAACATATTTAATTTTTGCACATTGTTTTCACAGATCCAAAATCAACAAATTGTTTAATTTCGTTAAATAATCTCCATTTTCCTCAATACAATTTTGAAATAAAATTTCAATAATAATTTTGACATAAATATTTAATTTTCCTGTTTCCATTAATCATCCCAGTTGAAATTCATAATTTCACCATCATAAAAGAATCAATATATCTTTACATTTATATATATATATATATATATATATATATAAAGTATGTGTATATTTAATTTTCTGCTTTATTTAATTTATTTCCATCAGTACCAAAAATTCTGAAATGAGTGCATATCAAATAACTATAATTTTTATATATAAATATATATATATATATAAAATAACATCTATGTATTTTAAAAAGGAAGCAACAGTGTATAGGGGTGCACACGCAATCCTAAGGACTGTTGCGGCAGTCCTTTGGACTGCTACGACAATCCTTAGACTGTTGCGTGCGCCACAGTACATGGGTGGCTAGGACGGGGGTACAGCTAAGGCCGACCCTCCCCAGCATAAACATTAAATTGGCCGAAACACAAATAAAAAAAATCGACCCAACAAAAAATTTGGAAATAAATTTAATATATATTCAGATATATATATTTATATATTGTATACACTATTGTGTATATATATATATATTCCAGAACATGCTTCAGAAGAAAACAATAAATATATTTATTATATATATGTGTTTGTATATATATATAGATTTATATGTATATAAAAATTCATCTATTTCAGAGAGGAAGACATTTTTCCATAACAACATCATAAAAATACTGGACATTTTCAGGGACCCAAATAAATTTATTTCATTGGTTTGCTACCCAATAAATTTTAAATCTCAAAAACGTTTTTCTTTTACAGAGAACATATTTATTTTTACTAATTCAGAGAAATCAAAGAAATAGAATGGAACTTGGAGTCATACGCTTGTTGAAGAATTGATAAAGCTTTTCTTGATTCCAAATAGCCTTTTCGAAGAGCTCCCCTTTCTTTCTTTAGAACTTCTCCACCAGTTTCCTTGATCAATTTTCTAATCTAAAATTTTAATTCAAAAGAGCCTCTCTTCCAGAACAATGAAAGAGAAACAAATTATACAGAGAAAACAAGAGAGGATACCAATTTCCAGAACTCAGTATTTTATGAAGCTTCTGTCAATTTTCCCGTGAATGAAAACCTCTCAATTTTGCTATTAAATAAAAAGATATCTGCTTCTTTTTCAAAAATTCCAAAAATCAGAATTAAAAGAAGTTTTCTATTTCATCACCAGCCTTTCAGCCAAAAATCTCAACATTCATTGGTCCTTTTCTTCTTTTCTTTCGTTTCTTGATTTTTTTCTATTCAACAACACTTTTTGTTTTAATTTCGATTTTTGCAAATTTATACTTGCAATTCACACAATTTAACTTAAATTTAATTATTTTATTCCATTAATTATCCTCAACATGCTATTTTCATTAAATTATCAAAATACCAATTTTAAATGATTTAATTTACACCTTTCAATTTATTTATCCTTAATAAATTACATGGCTTTTAATTTAAGACTTTTATATTTTAATATAAACTATTCCAATAACTATTATTAACATTTATTAAAATCATTTAGTTATTTAAATTACATCATACGACAACACCAATGTAAAACAAATAACATAATTACTTTCACACAAACAACTATCATAAAATGCAAAAATGACTAAGGGTCAAAGACGCACAATACCACTAAACATAAAACAGGTTGGCAAACTTGGGATGAGGTGACTTCCTTGTCATCTCTGTTTCAACTTCATGCCCATTGGGTTAATTTGATGCTCGCCCTGTTCTGCCGAAGTAGGTGGAATCGAGACTATGTTCTTGCAATTCCTGCATACAAACAAGATTGTGTACAACATGTATATATATATAATCAAAAACATCACATCGTGAGAAGGAATTGCAGCGTAGCAAGGCACTCGCAAATGAGTGGTGCTACACTGTCCCCTCACCAAAACTATAATAACCATTACAACATTAAGTATAAAGTAACATTGATAAACTAAACTAATCACATCATATCATAATAAAATGATTACTAATCCACTGCATCACAACATACTACTAAAATCCAATTAAACATCACCAAACCATAATGTCATATCATAATATCCATGTCATCAAATAAAGTAGCATAGTCATCAAGCAGTCTAAACTATACAATCCACCAATCCAACCAATAAACATTAACTATCAAAGTCTCAAAGTATCAAGAAAAACCACAGAAAATATCAAGTCCAAACAGCAACATGAGGGGTATTACACTTTCAAATAAAAAAGTAATAAATAGTAGGGAAAATATGCTTCAATCCACAATTAAATTGATTTTACAATTTTGAGGATTCAGATCTTCACTATAGATTTGAATTAGGTTCAAATATTCTAACCTAGCAAAGGAAAAAATAATAAGTAAAGTAAAACTAAGTCAAACCCTTAAGAAGTGTTAAGTCAAAATTAATCAAGATTCATATTATTTGTCAAATTGTATATAGAAATACACGACTTTAACTAACAAGTCAAAATAAATCTTTAACTTTTTTAAATAATTAAAAAATAAAATACTAGTATAAAATGATCAGCAAATGAAGGTTAAACTATATGTTATATATATTGGACATTTCTAACAATATTACAGTTTATAATAATATTTTTTCCAATTTAAATGTTTTTTCTATTTAAAAATAATTAAAATGATATAACAATTACATATAAGAATACAAGATTATAAACTGTCGTATTTTCAAAATAATCTATATAAAAAACACAGAGAAATATCTTTTAAGTCATCTATTTAATTTACTGTAGTATTGTATTATTAATATTTATTTTTATTATTATATGATATTATTATTATATTATATTTTTTATTAATTTTTCTTTTTATTATTATGTGGGTTTGTGCAAAATCATGGGGGTCCAAAAAGTGGCGATGTTAAAAAAAAGGCATTTTTAACACGTCCAAAAACACAAAATTCACGCCTCTGACTTTATGCAAGATAAGGTACAATATTCGTTGTGGTTTGGTAATACCAAACCAAAATGAATATCTATTAGAAACATATATGTTTCAAAATGAATATTCGTTATAAAATGGATATCCATTTATAAACGGATATGTGTTTTGTTTAAGTCGAAAATTTTAATTATGTTGGATTTGAACCCGACCAATTTTTTATTTTATATATTATAATAATTTTTTAATATATTTATCATATACAACATTAAATTAAAAAACATTATAATATTTTATTTTTTTTAAACATTATTATAATGTTTCTTAGTTTAATATTATATCATAATATATTTAATATATTATAATATTATATTTTATTATAATATTTATATAATATTAAATATTATATTAAATAATATTAAATTTATTTTATTTTATGATTATATTATATTATTATATAGTAATATAATATTATATTATATTATATTATAATTTATATTTCCTAGTTTAATATTATATCATAATATAATATATATTATATTATGATGTAATATATATTATATTATGATGTAATATATATTAAATTATGATGTAATATGTATTATATTATGATGTAATATATATATATATATATATTACATGTTATATTTTTATATTATACATTTGAAGGGTTGGGGCCCTAGCTCGGTTGGCTAAATCTTTCCTATTGCAGGAGGTTGGTCACGAGGTCTAGTCTCCCCCACCCTCGTGGTACCGGAGGGCGTGTCGCGCCAGCGCCGCCGGTCACGTTAAAAAGTTTACCAGGGGCACTGCAGTTTATAGGGGGTCGTGCTACCCGATTCCTGCAGTCTTAAAAAAAAAATATTATACATTTGAAAAAAAATGCCATCAATTGACTCGATCATAAATTAAAAATATAAAAAAAGGAAACGGATTTCCTGTGTTATAAATTAAAAAAAAAAATCCAAGAACTCATATTATATGATATTATATTATTATATAATAATATATTATTTTATAATAATATAATATAATATATTATATTATATTATAATATTATATTATATTATATTATATTATTATATTATATTATATTATATTATTATCAAATATTATATATATATATATATTTAGACTGTAGGAATCGGGTAGCACAACCCCATATAAACTGCAGTGCGCCTAGTAAACTTTTTAACATGACCGGCGGCGCTGGTGCGACATGCCCTCCGGTACCACGGGGGTGGGGGAGACTAGACCTCGTGACCAACCTCCTAACAGGAAAGATTTAGCCAACCGAGTTAGGGCCCCAACCCAATATTATATTTTATTTTATTATAATGTAATATATTATATTATTTATAATATATATTATATTATATAATAATATATATTATATTATATTTTTATATCATACATTTGAAAAAAAATGTCGCCAATTAACATATGGTCGGGTTCCGAACCCGACCATATATTAAAAATAGTTTAAAATAGGAAACAAATATTCGTTTTAAGATGGATATCCATTTTGAAACGGATATTTGTTTCCTGTGTTATAAATAAAAAAATAAAAAAATTGAGAGCTCACAATTAGTTGATTGTGCACAGGTTCTTTTCCTCTCCAACTTGCATATTCGTTCCTAGCCAATCATTTTTCCCAAAATCAATCAAATCTCAAAGGTATGTTTGGATTTTTATGTTTTTATCCAATTTATATTATTTTTGCATTGTTTTTTTTAATTTTAGTCAAAAATAGGGCAAATTTGATAAAAAAATTATTGCATTAAATTCATTGTTATTTTTATTATTTTTTATTAATTAACAAGTTTAAAATGGATCAACATGAAAACCCTAACCCCGCACAAAATGAAAACCCTAATCCTACACAAAATGAAAACCCTCCAAATCCTCCTTCACCGCAATCGTTGTTTCCAAATCAAAATGTGAGAACAATACACGAGTCTATTCATAGAAATTTAGATCAATTAAGAAATTTATGTCGAATCTATGATACACTCGATGAGTTATCAGACATAAAAACACTTTGGAAACAATCATTTCAAATGTTGAAACTTTGGCAACTCAGCATAATAGATTTGGACAGTGGCAAGAGGAACAAAGACAATTTTATGCTGATGGGTTATCATGTGATGAGGTGAAGGCACTTGATATTGAGAAATCCCAATCAGCCCAGTCATTCATCGATCAAAGAACAGGACATCCTGTTAATGTGTGGAAACCAAAATCTTCAATTAAATGGTGTGCCCATAGAGGCATATTAGATAATTTTTGGAGACATTGGTGGATGGTTTTTGATAAACCACCCAACAACATTCTTGATGTCCCTCAATATTTTCTTCAAAAATTATATGCCGAGTTTGTGCTAGGGAAACATGTCAATTACTTTGACATGTGAGATTTCCAGGGTGTTGGTAGAGGGATGCCACAGGATAGACCTAGAGCACGCCGAGTCACCCCAGTTCATCCTCCATCGCCTATTGCTGCCCTGAATCCACTACCTTACCCTAAGATTGTTGTAGATGCAGGGACTCTGAGCATTTATGTGTTACATTCGTTGAGTGATCATTTGGTCATGCAAATCCATCATATTGTGCAACCATTTGACGGTGCATCCCATCACGATGGTGTTGCACCTAATACATCCCAGCATGATGGTGGTGCACCTACTACATCAGCTCCCACTAGTACACCATCCTCTTTGGGACATATTTATGTGCCTCATCGTTGCATGACGTGCAACAATTTATGTTTGGGTCCTCTCCAACGGTCCATTGAGGCTTCCATAAACACATCCGACTATGAGGTTCATGATGTGTCAGATTTAGGAGTTGATAGAGCATAGAGTGGACCATTTGTAGGAGAGACATCGACTGCTAGAGACGATATTGGAGGACCAGTAAGACTTAAAGTAATTTCATAGTGTGTTTTTTGTAAATTCTTTCATATTTTATGAGAGATATTTGTACTAATATATGTTTATGTGTTGGAATCTTTAATAGTTGTTGACAGAGGAGCAAATGTCACAAGTGCAGGACGCTACGCCTACTGCCATTTCATTTTCCCTAGAGAATCAGTATACGGTATTATTTAAATTGTTATTTTAGATGTTATCTTTTGAAATCTATTATGTTTAAATACATGTACTACATATATTGATAGTCTAATGTAATCTTGTCTTTTTATGTAGCAACCTAGTTCTTATACAGCCTTATTGACTGGGTCTAGCCCATTGGATGAAGTTGCACAATAGTTATATATTTTTTTATTCTCGACATTATAATTATATGTGCATGTGCATTTACATTCTTGTCATTTTTTATATAGGAAACCATCTTAGTTGATTCATCCACTATGAGCCCATCTAGTGTCATAGCATCATAGCAGGTATGAGTTTATTTTATATTACAAATATTTACATTTAGATAGGAGTAGATATGTGTTTAGTAGATATGATTATTTTTCAACAATTATATGTTAATTTGTATCATTTTTATTTTATCTAATATAGTCCTATGCTTGTCTCAACATTGTGAGCAGTGTCAGACCATTACTTTATAGGAGGACTCCCAATCATCCTAAGGGACAATCATATGCAGACCGTCTTGCAGAAAAGAGAGCAATACATGAGGTAAACAAGGATTGCATTATTGATATAATATAGTACATGTATACTGATTTTGATGTTAAATTCATAATTTATAAATGATGGTATATAAGTTTCTATTTACTAGTCTATCTTGTCAACCATTCACATAATTAATCTAATTTTTGGTTTGAAATGTTATTGTGCAGGAAACTTTAGAGCAACTAACTTCTTCGAGGAGGCTCGATTTTGATGGTCCAGCACAAGACTAGGATATGATATAGATTGATATGTACTTAGGGTTTGATAGATCTTGAGATGGCATATGTGTCACATTTTGTAAAACTTGTAAAACTTGTTCTAAGTAGGCATATGCCAAATTTGTATATGCACAAACACAATTATTCTACAGTTTGATATATAAGAATTAATATTCGATCTAATTTTTTCCTTGCGTGCATGTCTTTCTACTTTGAATTTTCAAAATGGAATGTATAATTATCTTAGAATGATTTAAAGTTATGATTGATAATGTATGTTATAGATTAATGAAATTGTATTTTAATAGAACTTATGAATTACAATTGGTAATCCATCTATGTTAGAGTTCATTCATATTAAGGTTCACATACATTACATTCCATGACACCATATTTCTTTGAGTTTTTTCAAACAATTCATTGTAGGTTTTCTATTGTACCACATTTTTCATACATGTCTACCAATACATTTTTATCAAACACTCAATTTGAGAATACCCATGATTTCAAGCTCTATTGAATGAATTTACATTTGACATTATTTTGTTTTTTGAACTCATGTAATGAAGTGGGAAGTTGATTTTTATTTCAAAAGAAGTTAAAATTAATGAAAAATGGATACAACTTAATGAAATGCATGTCATGTTATAGTGTTCATTCGAAAGTAATATAATCATCTTGATAAAAATCAATGTCACTCAATGTTCATTCAAGCTTAATAACATGTAAAAGGTATAAAATCATCTTGAGTAAGAATCAATATCTTTCAACCATAGGGGTTTGATGCAACCTTCAAACAAAGTCCTTACAATTGAACAAGATACATGTTCATTAGATTGTTCATGTGAAATCTATACAATAATCACGATCAACAATTAATACATCACTCAACCATGATTCAACCATTAAACAAACCAAATGAGTGTGATACTACCATTAAACAAACCAAATACAACTCCATGACATGCATGTTATTTGACCTTCGACATGCAATTTGTATTGTCGTAATGCACAACAATGAATGTTGCTAACCATAATGCATCAATAAGAAAAATAAGCATACCATATGGGTACGTTTACGGTAGGAATGGTCCTCTTTTGCACCCAAAAATGTCGAATCACTTTGAGCTACATTGGACCGATGATTTCCCTTAAGAGTCCAAAGTGTAAAAAGGTAGCAATTTTTGATGGGATATTACCTGGAAACCGTGATGCTTATAGACTCTCCAGCTGATGCTACGAGATTGTGTTGGGACCTTATTCAATAACCTCTCTTAGTTTTTGCTATCTCAGAGGTGTTTTCCCATGGTGGCAAGTTTTCAATCAAGGAAAAAGTTGTCAAATGCAAGCAATATAAAGTTGCAAAGTGGTGCAACTTTCATTCTGCAACTCGTACGACCAAATGGACTATTCCAACATGTATGGATGGGTACGTTTATGCTAGGCATGGTCCTATTTTTCACCCAAACATACCGAATCACTCTGAGCTACATTGGACTGACGATTTCCCTTAAAAGTCCAAAGTGCTAAAAGGAAACAATCTTTGATGGGCTATTACCCAAAAACCATGTCACTTACAGACTCTCTGTTTGAAGCTATGGGATTGTGTTGAGACCCTCTACAATAACCTCTCTCAGTTTTTTTTATCTCAAAGGTGTTTTCACATGGTGACAATTTTCCAATTGAGGAAAAAGTTATCAGATGCAAGAAGTGTAAAGTTGCAAAGTGGTGCAAAAAAAATTTTGCAACTCGTACGACCAAATGGATTGTTCCAACATGTCTAAATGGGTATGTTTACACTAGGCATCGTCCTCTTTTTCACCCAAACACGCTGAATCACTCCAAGCTACATTGGACCAGTGATTTCCCTTAAGAGTCCAAAGTGCTAAAAGGAAACAATCTTTGAAAGGCTATTTCTCGAAAACCATGACACTTATAGACTCTTCGTCCAAGGCTATGGGATTTTTTTGGGACCCTATACAACAACCTCTCTTGATTTTTTCTATCTCAAATTCATTTTCTTATGGCGACGAGTTTTTAGTTAAGAAAAAAGTTGTCAAATGCAAGCAGTGTAAAGTTGCAAAGTGGTGCAACTTTCGTTCTTCAACTCGTACGACCAAATAGACTATCCCAACACGTACAAATGGGTATGTTTACGCTATGAATGGTCTTCTTTTGCACCCAAACACACTAAATCACTTTGAGCTACATTGGACCAACGATTTCCCTTGAGAATCCAAAGTGTTAAAAGGCAGTAATCTTTGAAGGGCTATTTCTTGGAAAGTGTGTTGCTTACAGACTCTATGTCTAAGGCTATGGGATTGTGTTGGGACCCTCTACAATAACCTCTTTCATTTTTTGCTATCTCGGAGGTGTTTTCCCATGGAGATGAGTTTTCAGTTAAGGAAAAAGTTGTCAAATGCAAGCAGTGTAAAGTTGCAAAATGGTGCAACTTTTGTTCTACAACTCGTACAACCAAGTGGATTGTTTCAACATGTCCGGATGGATACATTTACAATAGGAATGGCCCTCTTTTTTACCCAAACATGTTGAATCACTTTGAGCTACATTGGACCGACGATTTCCCTTAACAGTCCAAAGTGCAAAAAGATAGTAATCTTTGATGGGCTATTACTTAGAAATCGTGATGCTTACAGACTCTCCATCTAAGGCCATGGGATCATGTTGAGACCCTCTAAAATAACCTCTCTTAGTTTTTTCTATCTCGAAGATCCCATGGTGACGATTTTTTAGTTGTGGAAAAAGTTGTTAGATGAACGCAATGTAAAGTTGCAAAGTGGTGCAACTTTTGTTCTGCAACTTGTACAACCAAACGAACTTTTCCAACATGTCTAGATGGTTACGTTTATGATAGGCATGGTCCTATTTTTCACCCAAACATGTTGAATCACTCTGAGCTACATTGGATCGACAGTTTCCCTTAATAGTCCAAAGTGCTAAAAGGAAGCAAACTTTGACATGCTATTACTCAGAAACCGTGTCACCTAGAAACAATCTATCTGAGTCTATGAGATCACATAGGGCCCCTCTACAATAACCATTCTCGGTTTTTGATATATCTAAGGCATTTTCCTATGGTGTCAATTTTTTAGTTGATGGAAAAAGGGTCAGATGGATATGATGTAAAGGTGCAAAGAGGTTTAGGGTTCATTTTGTCCCTCGTGAGTAAGTGAAAAAGTGATTCATTTACTCAAATACACTTAATTCATGAACTACACACATGAATACAAAGTATACATAGGTCATAAAGTATACATTGGAATACTCATAAGTGACAAAGTATACACATAAGTTGTAAAGTATACACTTGAATACACATAAAGTATACACAATACGCATGATATTATCATTCAATAATTACTATCAAATATAGGATTTACAAAATGCCACGTAGGCATACAACAAACAACCCGAATACATAGTCATTTCTCAGTAGAGGAAGGAAATAGAGCACGTGTTTCCTTCACAGTCAACATAGTCTTCCACAACAGTAGCATGTTGATGTTCTGGAGTGACAAGAACCTATACAAACCATCGAGGTAGCAGTTAAACTACATAAAATAGAAAATATGCTTAGAATAACAAATCTATATTATTCTAAACAACCTAAGTGATGATGAAATGGTAATGGAAATGAGAAAAGATGTTGAGAATAACAAATCTATATTATTCTAATCTCTCACATACTTTTTCCAAAGGATCAGAGCTAGCTATTGTTGTGGCATCTCCATTATCAATCGTGCCAAGAACATCACAATATACTTCAAATGAGAAATCTATATGGTCACAATAGAAAAGATGCTTAGAATAAAAAATCTATATTATTCTAAACAACCTGAATGACGATGAATTGGTAATGCAAACTAGAAAAGATGCTTAGAATAACAAATCTATATTATTCTAATCTCTTGCATACCTCTGCCAAAGGATCAGAGTTGGTTATTGTTGTAGCAGCTCCATGATCAATCGTGCCAAGAACATCGCAATATACTTCGAATGATAAATCTATATGGTCACAATAGAAAAGACGCTTATACTAACAAATCTATATTATTCTAAACAACCTGAATGATGATGAATTGGTAATGCAAACTAGAAAAGATGCTTAGAATAGAAAATCTATATTATTCTAAACAACCCAAATAATGAACCTTGACAGATAAACAATATCAAAATGTGATGAACAATATCATACTTGTCCCATACAAAAAATGATCTGCTACTCAAGTGTGCTTGAAGGGTCATCTATTACCTTTAGAGTTTCCAGTAATGCTTCATGATCAGCACTAATAATTGTCCATAGTTTTTTTTGTTTTTGGTCTAGCATGATGTCTCAATAACTTAACATTTGTTGCTATAACAAGGTGCAAATACATGAGAATGGTTTTGTGTTTCTCATAGTCTTCAAATGTAGGTACACCATTATTTCTAATCATATATGTTTGCAACCAAGTTCTGAAAAAAAAAATTGAACATGTGTGATCATAAGTTTTCTATCAACATCTAAATATACTTAGAATAACAAATCTATATTTTGTCTAAAAAACCTAAATGGTGGGCGGGGGCCCTAGCTCGGTTGGCTAAGTAATTCCGTTGCGGCTCTGCTGGTCACGAGTTCTAGTCTCCCCCCGTCTCGTGGTACCGGAGGGCGTGTCGCCCCAGCGCCGCCGGTCACGTTAAAAAGTTTACCAGGCGCACTGCAGTTTATAGGGGGTCGTGCTACCCGATTCCTGTAGTCTAAAAAAAAAAAAAACCTAAATGGTGATGAAATGGTAATGTAAACTAGAAAAGATGCTTAGAATAACAAATCTATATTATTGTAAACAACCTAAATGATCATCTCTCCCTCTCAGGACTTTCACTCTTTCCCACTCTCCCTCTCTTCCTCTCAGGTATTTCCCTCTCTCTCCCTCTCTCCCACTCTCCCTCTCTCTTCCTCTCAGGTCTTTCCCTCTCTTCCTCCCTCCCACTCTCCCTCTCTCCCACTCTCTCCCTTTCTCTCTCTCCCACTCTCAATCTCTCCAACTCTCTATTTCTCCCTAAACCCTAAACCCTCTCTCTCTCCATTCCATTCCTTCCATTCCATTTCCATTCCATTCCTTCCATTTTCCTCTTCCATTCCTTCCTTCCTTCCTTCCTTCCTCCATCCTCTTCCTCCTCCTCTCACTCCTCCCTCCCACTCTTTCTTCATCCCATCTTTCCTTTTCCTGTCCTCCATTCCTCCCTCCCTCCACTCTCTTTCCTCTCCCTCCCTCCTCTCTCATTTCCCTCTGGGATTCCCTCCTCCCTCCCTCTCTTCCACTCTCTCTATCTCCCACCCTCTCCCTCTCTCCCACTCTGCCTCTCTCCCTCTCTCCACTCTCCCTCTCCTCCCTCTCCACTCTCATCTCATCCTAAACCCTCCCTCTCTCTCTCTCCCTCTCTCCCATTCTCTCTCTCCCTCTCTCCCATTCTCCCTCCCTCCCTAAACCCTAAACCCACTCTCTCTCTCTCCCTCTCTCCATAAACCCTAAATCATCTCTCCCACTCTCCCTCTCTTCCTCTCTCCCACTTTGTCTCTCTCCCACTCCCTATCTCCCTCTCCCTCTCTCTCTCCCACTCTCCCTCTCCCTCTCCCACTCTCCCTCTCTCCCTCACTCTCCCTCTCAGGTCTCTCTCTCCCTCTCTTTATTATATAATGATTAAATATATATTAAAGATCTGAGAGGGAGATGGAGACTTCAAAGGGATACTATGTATTAAATATATTATATAAAATATTTCATATATATACAATATATCTAGAATATAAATAATATATATTATAGTATATATTATATATAATATATACTATAGTATATATTATATATAATATATACTATAATATATAGTATATATGAAATATATTATAGTATATTTATATATAATAAATTTATAAGAGAGCAAACAGATATCAATTATTAACTACATTGGATTTGAAGCCTTGTGAAAAATCAAAATGTTGTTACAAAACGAATATATGTTTTGTTGAGGAGAAACCCTGCCTCATTTTCAAAGGGAGACTATATTATATAATATATAATATATATAGGGTAATATATATTTTGAGGACTTTTGAACATGCCAAAAAATGCAAATTTTCTTGGAGCTAGGGCTTCTTCTAGCACTGATGCTTCATTCGATTCGGATTCCAATGGGGCTTCTACAGTTGGGGTTTGCGGCTCTATGTCACGATAGCCTATTTGTGCCTCTGTGGGCTCTCTGGATATTTTGGCTGCCGCTCCTTCTACTTCGATTGGTTTTGTGGCTTCTTTGAGTGAGGAAATTGGTGTGGCTTTGATTCCTTCTACCCTCCTTCCTCCTCCACTTTCAGATTGTGTTGGTGCTTCTGCAGGTCGTGTTGGTTCTTGTAGGATTGTTGCACCAGGGAAAAAGACTCCTACACTGGCATCTGGATCTTCTCCTTATGGGTGGGGTGTTGCAGGGCTTAATCCCTCCTTTTTGGAGGTGGCCAAATCTGGTTCGTCTCCTTCACTATCACCTCCACAAAATCAAAAGATTCAAGTAGACAACAAGCATTTTATCTAGTGTTCTGATGCTCTCTTTTCATTGGTGTTTGATGCCTCCCTATCAAAGAAAATGCATGAAAATGAAGAATTTTTCTCAAAGCATGGTTTAATTGGTTGATTCACCCATCATTGGCCCAATCTTCCTGACCTTCATAATTGGATCTCTAAATCTTAGCTACCCCTCATGAACGGAGATCTGGAAATTTACCCTTATGCAAAGGGTTTTTTCATTGTAGTGTTTGATTACATGAAAGAAAAGAACAACATTCTCGATTATGTATAGTTATGGGAGGGAAATTTGATGCAACTGAAACCATGGCATCCAAATTTTGATCCATCAACAGAATCTTTCTCAATTTTGTCGATTTGGGTTCGCCTCCCAAATCTTCCCCTCCACTTTTGGTTTGAATCATGTTTTGCAGCAATTGGAAACTTGGTGGGTAATTTTGTGACTATAGATGTCAATTCAAAGCAATTCATCCACACAACTTATGCAAGGATTCTAGTGCAATTGGATATCTCTAAGGATCTTCAGGCTGAAATTATTTTGAGAGCTAATGGTCAATGTTGGAAACAGTCTTTGGATTATGAAGGTTTAGTTTTCAGGTGTAGGAGATGCTATCAAACTGGGCATATTGCAGCTGAGTGCACAACTGTCAAATCTCCACCACAACGGGTGGCTCTTGGTGGAAGGATTCCTCCCCCAACCATTATTCGATAATAAACTCTCCTAAGCAGAATACAGATCTTGCAAAGAAGATTAGCATTAAGCAAAATACAGAGAAGACTAATGAGACCTTCGCAAAGGCAAATCAAAATTTTCCCCAACTGAGTGATTTTGGTTGTTTGAAAAGGGAAGAAAAATTGCAATGTCCCTTTACTAAGGACACTTTGGAGACTTCAATAACTCAATCCTTGGACTCTACAAGTCTGGCTGGGTCCCAGAATTTGGAGGTGAGGAGCTCTATTCTACCCACCACTGCAATAGAATCCACAAAAACTCTAGAGTGTGTGGCAAGCCCGGAAGGGATTGGTCAATCATAGACTCAAGGGTGGACAAAAGTAAAAAGAAATAAATATATTCCACCACATCAGTCGGTTGTGAGATCTTCAAAGAAGGGGGATATTGGAGGATCATAATTTCAACAAGGTCAATTGTTTAGTTTAGGATATGATAATGTAAGTGTTATCAATCTAGGTTTGATTGTTGTTTAGTTTAGGTTATGCTGATTTAAGTGACATCAATTACTTTGGGTTTGATTGTTCCCAGTTGGGAACCTTTGTGTGCACCCCTATTAGAGGGCTTGATGTGGTTATCATTTTCTTTTTCTCTATATGGGAGTGGACCCCATGTCCACTTTCTCTTACCGATAAAAATATATATATATATAATATATATTATATAAAATAATATATAATATATAATATATTTAATATATAATATATTTAATATATAGTATATAATGTATAATATATAGTAAATGTGAAATATACTATTGTATATTTATATACAATAAATTTATTGTATAATAAATGGATATCCGTTATAAACAGATATTTGTTTTGTTGAAGAGAAACCCTGCCTCGTTTTCAAAGGGAGACTATGTATAAATATATTATATAATATATTTAATATATATTGCATAATATAATATATATATATATATATATTGTATATTATATAATATTCATCACTAGCAATTCACCGACAGAAATTCATTGCCAACAATTCACCACACAAAAAATTAATTGCATGAATTTTTGGCGATTAATTTTCCATGTCGGTGAATTGCTGGTGGTGGTGAATTTTCCCACAGTGAATTGTTGATGGTGAATTTTTTGTCCGTGAATTGTTGGTGGTGAATTTTCCTAAAGCCATATTATATATTATATATATTAAATATATTATATAATATATAATTATACATATTAAATATATTATATAATATATATTATATATTATATATTATATATTATATATATTAAATATATTATATAATATATAATATATATTATATATTATATAATATATATAATATAATATATAATATATTATTTCATATATATTATATAATATATAATATATAAAGTATATGTGAAATATACTATTGTATATTTATATACAATAAATTTATTATATAATAAACGGATATCCATTTTTTATTCCATTGGATTTGAAGCCACATGGGAACATAATATAGTTTTACAAAACGATATCCATTTCTTTGAGGACTTTATAACGCAAAATCAACCTCATTTTCATTAACCCTGCCTCATTTCTATGACACGACAGTCCAGCAACGACCTCTAATGAGTTCAAGGTATGTGTTTTTTGCATTTTTTCTATTTTTTTTGCTAATTAGTGATTAATTTAATTTTTTGTTGCATTCTTTGTAGTTTTATTGAATTTTTTCATTTCTATCTAAACTTACCAAAAAAAATTGAAACCCTAGTTAGTGGAAAACAAAAATAAAATAAAACAAAAAAATTGAACCTTCATTACTAGAAAAAAAGCATAAAATTGAACCTAGCATACTAAACAAACATAAAATAGAATCTTCATTACCCCCTTTCTGTATTTTTTTAAATTGTTTTGCATTCTTGTCTATTTTTCCTTCTTTATCACTTATTCTCATGTTTCTTAAATTTTTGCTTTGTTTCTTATTCTTAAGTTAGTATTTCTTTTCTAAACAATTTATAGTTTAATTTTTTAATTGTTTTGACTCTCCTCAGCTCTCAAAATAGAAAGGATCCTTGTTGGAAGTGCTCTAAATTTCCAATAGTTGGTGAATCTAGATCCATTGTTAGTACTAACCAGACAAAACTTGTCACTACAACCATAGGGAAATGGGCAAAGTGAATGGGTAATAATTGATGGGCTATGCAGGAGGCTATCATATTGTACCATATAAAAATGATAGCCTCCCACATAGCCCATCAATTATTGCCATTAACTTTTCCCATTTCCCTATGGTTGCAAGGACAAGTTTTGTTCAACCATTACTAACTATGTATACAAAGTCACTAAGTATTGGCAATTTGGAGCTTAACACTTCCACCTTTGTTGAATCAATTTGGAGCTTAACACTTCCACATTGTAGCGAGGTAAAAATTTAATGTATTTTTAAATGAAATTTCACATCACTTTAACAATTATTTGTTTTCAATTTACATTCCTTAGACATAAATGAGCTTTACACATTTTTTCATTTGTATTCAATTAAGTCATTTATATTGAATGGTTTAAGGGGATTTTTAAACATGTATCTTACATTTTTAAATTACAAATTTAACACAAGTTCATTTATATCTAAATCATGGATTCATGCCCTCCAGATCCAACCACTCCACCTCCACCCACTCCACCTCGTGACCCCCACCTCCACCACCTGCATTCGATGGTGCTCGCTTTCAAGAACAAGTCGATGTGAATGTTAGAACCATTCAGGATCAAGTTAACACTATTCAAAATGAAGAATGTGTTCACCCATTTTTGAGGCATTTTGCATCAAAAATGCAAATTGTTGTTGATGCAGTGAGGTCCATGGAAGTGGACTTAGACAAGCATCAACGATAGCTATAGGAAAGGAGACAATCCCAATCTAAAGAGGAAAACACAAAGAAATGAAGAGATGCAACTGAAAGCTACAAAACTTTATTAAGACAATGATCTTATATTTATAAAAAAAAATGATCTTGGATGCATGTTTTATAAAGAATTTTGTTGGATGGATATTTTATAAAGAATTTGATTGGATGGATATTTTTAGTGTTGAATTTATGAATATAATAGTATAATGATGAGACAAAAAATTAGTAATAAATATTAAATAATCTATTAATTTAGTGTTTGTTCATATATAGTGTTTATTCATGCATCATGGTTGACTAATGTCTTCTTTGTTGATCATAAAAATTGTATAGATTTCACATTAACAATCTAATTAACATGTATCTTGATGTCTTCTAAGGATTTTGTTTGAAAGTTGCATCAAACCCCTTTGGTGTACATAATGTTCTTGTTTATGTATCATGATTGGAAGATAGTGATTCTTATTCATGATGATTTTATACCTTTTACATGAATGATCTAATGACATGTTATTAAACTTGAAGGTTTTAATGGCATGAATGTTGAATTGAGATGTAATGGTTTTGTTTGATGGTTGTATCACTTCTTATTCTAGAGTCCCATCACAGGAAAACACTCTCTCTCTCTCCCTATTTTCCTCTTGCTCTCCCCCCTCTCTCTCTCTCACTCTCTCCCTCTCAAGTCTCTCTCTCCCTATTTTCCTCCCCCTCTCTCTCTCTCTAGTCTCTCTCTCTCTCCCTCTTTTCCTCCCACTCTCCCTCTAAACTCACTCTCTCCCTATCAGGTCTTTCTCTCTTTCTTTCTCCCCCTCTCACTCTCAAGCCCCCCTCTGTCTCTCTCAAGTATCTCTCTTTTGGACTCTCTCCCTCCCTCTCTCCCTCTCAAGTCTCTTTCTCTCTCTCCATCTCAAGACTCTCTCTCTCCCTCTCCCCTGTTGAAAATGAAGGTAATATTGTAGCTTAAAACTTGTAAAACTATGAGATTGTAGATTTAATTAAGTGTTCTTTGTCACAATTCTGTGTATGATTATCTATTTAGATCAATTTTACCAATTGTAGAGAGAGATAGAAGATTGTAGAAGAATGAGACAAGAAGATAGAAGTGACACAGCATATACGTGGAGAAACCATTTTGAGAAAAAAACTCCTCCAGAATCAATAGTGCTTGTATCATTTAACCTTAGAACAAGATTACAATAATATTGTATCAATCGTTGATTGATATGCTTCCTTGCCTTCAACATTCCTTCAAAACCTGCACAAAACTCTCTTGAAACTCTCCTCCACTTGCTGCAATTAATAGAAAATTAATGAGAATGTAAACCCATAAGACTTGTCAAATACAAGAGCATAAAGCTCCTCTCAAAAATCTATGCCTAGATTGTGCAAGTAGAGTTCCACCATGTAATCTGAAGTCAAACCAAAGTCTTCCTCAATTTAGGCGCCCCAAACTAAACACTTAATTAAACTTTGGTCAAGAAAATATATTGCAAGCTTCACCTCAAAGTTGGTGCCCAAGAATGGGCCCACTTGACTGAGCCTTGTAAATATCTTCTCATGCAAACTATGTTAATTGAAAGATACCAACTTGGGCACCCAAGGTGGTCCCAAGTCAATCTTAGTTAACTAAAACATATCTCTCTACCAATTCATGCAAACATTATGCATGATTGATCATCCCCACTTAACTGAAAGTATCCACCTATTATTTTTCATGCAACTCAAGTCAACTAAGGTCAACTAGCATTCAACTCAAACTAACTACATGTAACTGAAGATAACTGAACTGAACTTAACTAATGCTTAATTGAACTGAACTAAATTGAATTGAATTGAACTAAACTGAACTCCACTCATGTAAATATCAATCCTAATTTGTAGGATCTTTACATGCATTATTGAAGTGTTATTAATCCTCTAAACAGTTAACTCAAGCAAGGTGGGTTCCACCTTCCATGTGGGCACCCCATGTGCTCCTATCTTGTAGGATCTCTTCTTGGACGTCCCCACATGTTCCTATAATTTAGGAATAATCACAAATGTCAATTTACATGTTCATTTTATTCGAATTTAATCTCTTTCTAATCCTAGTGTTGGGGAACACTTTCCAAGGACTTAGGAGATACATGAAATATGTTTAGGATTGCAATTAAATGGCATCCTATTCCCAACATTCTCCCACTTGAAATTATACATTGCAATTATTCTAAACAAGGAATCATTATTATAAATCAAGTACAGGACTCAAGGCTAATGGTCTTCCTGCACCAAGAGAACTTATCTGTAGGAACTAGTTTCATAAGATAATTTGCAGTATTGATCAAAGTGTCAACTTTCTCAATCAATATTTTCCCACTCTCAATCATTTCTCACACAAAGTGATACTGAACATCAACATGCTTAGTACGAGCATGATACATAAGATTTTTGGCTAAATAAATAGCACTTTGACTATCACATTCAAGTCTAATTTGCTTGCAATTAAAACTAATACCTTTCCCAAGTCTCTATAACCAAACTACCTCTTTAGAGGCATGTGTAGCAGTCATGTACTCTGCTTATGTGGTGGACAAAGCAATTGTTGGCTACATCTTACTCATCTAACTAACCGCAGCTCCAAACAAAGTAAACACATAGCCACTTGTCGACCTTTGAATGTCCAGGTCTCCTACCCAATCTGAATCAACAAAACCCTGTATGTCCAATGATTTGTGCATAATATCAATATCATTAGCACCATGATAAACCAAACAGTATCAGAAGTACCTTGTAAATGTCTAAACACTCTTAACATAAGTCCAATGTTGGGTGCTGTCACAATAGTGGTTTACAATTCCTGAGAGGAACGAATTTTAGATGAAATCACATATTTTTAGAAAATATAATGATTTAAGCCTTAAAAAAGTTCCATTTTAAGGATTCCAATTGAAGAGGGTTTGATCAAATCACCTTAGATCAAACCCCCTTGGATAGAACCTCACTAGTATTAAACCATACCTATAAATGCGTCTCCTTTACACCTATCAAAATGCTAATAAAAAATCAGTTTTGATTTAGCTTTTGGGGGATCAAATGAATTCATTTAAAATTTATTTCAAATGATTATGGTATTCCTCAGAACAAGCTATCCAATGAATATAATTTTAATATGTTTTTGTTTTGTTATGTATTTGTTTTTTAAGTTCTATTAAACATAGATTTTTCATTGAAAATGAATTTCTTTGTTCTTCACATTTGGAAAAATAGAAGATTATCAAAAAAAAAAATTGAAAAATATGAGTGCACCAGATATTGAAGTCCTTGATCCAACAAAAAAAATAAAATAAAATTTTGACATATACAAAAAAGTTACGCCTTGATCCGTTATGTCGAATGTAATTCATTTGAATTTGAAACTTGATTAAGGAAAAATATTCAATAAAAACTATCTAACCAAGTGGAAGCACTAGATATCAGAGTTACAAATCTAAATTTGAAAGAATTAGAATTTTATTCTTCATGGAAAAAAATTTATGCATTATACGGTGTGCGTCACTTTTTAAAAATGTTGTTTTCTGAAAAAAAATCAATTTTCATAGGAGATGGAAAAAGAAGTGCAATTTGATTCCAAAAATTTTGAAAAAAATATTTTTAGAATCTACAAACAAAATTTGATGAGACTCTAGTATGCACCATCTTCAAATTCCTCATGGTTTAGTCGCTATAGGTGCCTGAATGTGAAGATTTAGTTAAAAATAATAATTTCAGTGTCCAGTTTGGCCAAAAATTGTAAACCACTATTATGGGATCACCCTGTTGTTTATCAAAGTTAGACATAAACCTACTTAGAACTCCCACTGCTTGGGCTATATCTAGTCTTGTATAGACCATTGCATACATAAAACTACCAACTGTACAAGCATATGGAATTTCAAACATTTCCTCGTGATCAAAATCAGATTTTTGACTCATGTCTAAACTTAACTTCATTCCAACTGGTAAAGGAATATTAATTAGTTTACTATCCTACATGTTAAACTGTTTCAAAGTAGTACCAACATAGTTGTTTTGACTTAAGCAAAGATTTTTGTTACCTCTATCTCTGATAATCTCCATACCAAGGATATATTTTTCAGCCCATAAATATTTCATCTCAAATGTGCTAGAGAGTTGTGCTTTCAATTCTTTGATCATTACCTTGTTGTTACCAATAAACAACATGTCATCAACATACAAGAAAATAATTAAAAGTTGATCATCAATGACTTTTATGTAAACACAATAATCTTCCTCACTCCTAACATAAACAATTTTCAATGCAAAATCATCAAACTTTTGGTACCACATTCTAGGTGACTTTTTCAATCCATATAAAGATCTCTTTAACCTGCAAACCAATGATTCTTTTTCTTTTACAACAAAACCATCAGGTTTCCTAATATAAATCTCCTCATCAAGATTCCCATGTAAGAAAGCAGTTTTCACATCCATTTGCTCTATCTCAAAATCATAAGCAACAACAATAGACAAAAAGAATCTAATAGAAGTTAATTTAGCAACAGCAGAGAACATTTCATTAAATTCAAATCCCTCTCTTTGGGAGTAGCCCTTGGCTACTAATCTAGCCTTTTACCTTTCGATATTACCATCTACTCCAATTTTCTTTTTAAAGATCCATTTACAACCAATGGCCTTTCTTTCTTTGGGAAAACTCTCAAGATCCCATGTGTCACAAGTATCCAAGGAAACCATTTCCTCATGCATAGCTTGTGACCAAAGCTTGTTCTCATCTGAAGAAAAATCTTCCCTGTAAGATCTAGGCTCATCATTAGTACTCATCAAATCAAATATACAACGGAAATCAAGTGGGCTATACCTATCAATGGGATTTTGTTGTCTGTTGGTTCTTCTCAAAGAAGGTTCTTCTTGTTCCTCAATATGCTTATCATTATTTATCTCAAAATACATTGTTCGAGAAGTATCCTTCTCCTTTGGATGTTCTTCTCCTAAATAAGTTCTAAATTCCCTGAAAATCACATCTCTAGATAAAGTAATTTTTCCGGTTAGAGGATTCCAAAGCTTGTAACCTTTTACATTTTCACCATAACCTATGAATATGCATTTCTATGCTTTTGGATCCAATTTAGACTACTTTTCTTTAGGCACATGAACAAAATCCTCACAACCAAAGATCCTTAAATGTGCAACACTAGGTTTCCTACCTAAACACATTTCATAAGGGGCTTTATCTTCAATATATGAACTAGGAGATCTATTGATTAAATAATAAGTACTTACAGCCTCAGCCCAAAGGCACCGATCTAGCTTAGCACTACTTAACATACTCCTAGCTCTTTCCATTAAGGTTTTGTTCATCCTTTCTACTACTCCATTTTGTTGAGGTGTATATGGAGTATTTTTTTGTCTCACAATTCCTGCATGCTTACAATAATCATCAAATTCCTTAGAACAATATTCACCACCATTATCTGATCTCAACACTTTTATCTGATGATCTAATTGTTTCTCAACCAAAGCCTTAAATTCTTTAAACTTGTTGAA
>VDFB02080352.1:0-19467 GCA_007258455.2 Sequoia sempervirens
ATGTAATATATTTATTTAATTAGTTTAAATATATTTATTAAGATATAATTATTTCTTCACAACAATTATTCTCTAAAAAATAATTAAATATATGATGAATTCTAGATATATAATAATTAATTAATGAATATTAAAAACATCACTTTAAATTTTTTATTGTTAACTTATTTCTCAACTAATAATATTATTTTAAAGAACAATTTAAATAATTAAAAAAACTTCAAATTCTTTGTAAATCTTCACATATACTCCAAGCTTTGTGGACTAAATCTACACTTTACATGTCCAAATAATAACTCCTTTAATACACAAGATAATTTAAGAGATCAAATTAGTTTTTTCTCCATTACAAATATAAGAAATAGAATTTCTTCATTCAATAATAAATAAATAACATTAATTCTATACACACAAAATCATCTAAATGCATTCCATTTATGAATGATGTAACCTATCAACATTGTATTTAACACTTGAACGCTTTTCCACTCTTCACCTTCCTTTTTACATGCCTCGGTTGTGAAGTAGAAACTAGTATAATTATGTCCTACCACTGTAATTAGCGATGGCTCTCTGGGATGCTTGGTGCATAATTCATCTAAAAAACCTGTCTCAGAGAGCAGGAGCGGCCGCCGATCAAGCAGTGTGCAGTTCACTGCAAACCTCGATGACTCAAGCAAACCTGCTGCTGTTTGGTCAAATATTTGCTGCCTTGGAGGGTGGGCAGCTGTCAAACGAAGGGCACAGATGTTGCACGGTATCCTTTTCTTGCACCAGGCACCACGCAGGCCAGAAAATATTGCATGGGATGGACGACACCTCACAGGAGAAGCTCTTCTGCCTAAGACCACCGTCCCCAACTTGCATAAATGCCCTAACTTGTTTACAGATCAAGGCACCGTCGATCTCTGCCATTGAAAGCCTTCAAGGTTCAAAAGCTCTACGCCGGAAAAGTTACCGGGAAACGCCACCGCCGAGGGGTAAAAGCATTGTTTTTTATCCGAGTTTTTTACAGCTGCTGGCGCGTATTTGTAAACCCACCTCATGCTCATGATCCTGAGCTGCTTGACGACTGCCTAGGAGCTGCTTCGTGTCCGCGATGTTATAAGGTCCTCTGTTTCTTCAAATAAAAATCACAACTCGTATATGATTTCTGAAACGTGCAAGCTACCATTAACTATCCTCATCAAGTGGCTTTCATTTTGTTCATTGTGGCTGGTCCGTGTGATGAAGGAAGCAGACGGGCGGACAGAACTGATGCCGTGTTGATTGTCTGGTGGCCCATTTAGGGTTTCTGAAGGACCTCAGTGATCACCTTATGTTTAATATTTTATCCATTTTAATAATTATTGATGGCATGTGATGTCATTTTAGTTTTTTCCCATTTCTTAATCTGTTCTTGAAATTCTCTGCAGAGATGGTCATGGTACCTATGACATGGGTCATATTGTTTCTTGCTCTGAATTTCGCTCCACTAGAGCCCATCTGTGCCACCAACGAGTTTATACATTTCCTCATCTCTCTCTCTCTCACTCATTAAACTTCTACTACGGTATAACATTATTTTTTTAGTTCACTAATATTATGTATTGATTTCCTATAAGATGGTGAAGTGGCCCTTAGTCTTTTCAACAGATTGATTTCTAGATTCTAATCTACAGTATTTAGTTGCATCTTAGATTGCTTATATTGCTTTTATGCGTTGGACTACAGACAATTGGTGAAAGTGAAATTTACTTGATCAGAAGATTATCCTTGTAATCCAATCCTCCAGCTTGCTTTCATGTCACTATCTGAATCCATGGGCTTATGAGCAATCTGACTGCAACCCAGTTCCATGTCTTACAATCTGACTGCAATCCCCATGGTAAAGTCACACTTGAGTGTGTGGAACTATTAGTTTAGCTCTAGTAGAAGTTATCCATGAACAAAGAGAACTCAAACTTCAGACCTTCCATCTGCTTCTGGGTGTTCCACCAAATTACTTGGTTCTTTCACCCTAAGAAATGAATAGAGCTATAGAAGATTCAACCATCTTTCCTTCTCTTGCCTCCATCTCAATCCTTTAACTACATTAAATCTCCAATTTCCCAATACAGCTTGTCTCCACTTCTTGGAACTATCTCAATTTATTGCAACCCCTGTCCATGTTTTTCAATATCTCAATCCTCAGGGGTTCTCTCTACAATTGATCTGTTGTTCCTACATTGCAGAGACGATTAGTTAAGTTATTGTGCATTATAGCATCAGGATAACAATGACCATAGATCATTTTGATCAAAATCACCTGTGCTTCCCCAAGTGGAGCTGACTTGGGTAAAGCATTCATCATGGTGTTATAATATTTGGAACAATTCCCATATCATTCATTTCAGTAGGAAGAAAATTAACTTTGGATTAGTCACCATAACAATTAAGACCATTCATTAGAAAATTGAATATTAAACCTTAGTTTTTATCTGTAAAAGCACTACTACTAAGTGCAACAATCTTTAGTTTGTTGATGAATGGTCTTGCTTGTGATGATGTATATAGAATTTTTTTAGTAATTCAGGTTGAACTAAAGAAGCATAAAAGTTCGTGGAAAAAAAGTCATGTATTAATTTATCTCAAGAAATTAGGCAAAGTAAATAAGTCCTCAATTTCATTAATTGGCTGGCATTGTTTATGCCCCATATTGACTATCTTGATTTGGTTACATACTAGTCTTTGTTACTAACTACCATATTTCCATTAGTGAATGGATACTATAAGATGATTTGAAGTATCATTCTCTCTGGCTGAGACATCTAATTCTAGGAATAGCCAATCTGTATTGTCATTGAAAAGCAGGCACTGGAAAATTGGATTACTGTTATACTTGCTATTATACAGAAGAAAAAACACTAAATCTTTTATATGCCATTTTAATAATTTAATTTAAAGTCTCCATTGGCTTCTTTAAGAAAAACTGATTAACTAGCCAGTTTACTGCCTATCAAAGGTTTCTGTAGAGTTTAGAATGGCGATTTGGATCGAAAGACTAAATACTTTGGTGGTTGAGCTCCATTGGTTGTGGTCGTTCAGACCTTCAACCTCCCAGACCTTTTCTCCTTACTAGTCAAGGTACTTGAAGTCAATAAATTGTTTTTGAACCCTCTAACTTCCTCTCCTTATCAGTTGATTCCTAGACCTAAACATATAAATTCCAAATGGGTAGTGTTACAAATTCAATTTCCTCTTCTTATCACTTGACGTCTTGGACCTAATGAGCCGAGCTTAACCGCCATATAATTTCCAGGGGTAGGAAAAAAAATATTACAATTCAAACCTAAGACTTTCTGCTCGGAAGGTTACAGCTTACCAATTCCCTTATCACCTCATGCATATACAAAAATAATGTGTATAAATAAACCATATCCAATTCTAGATCTGGGCAAAGAAAACTAAACCTATTAAAAAAATTCTAAATAAAACCCATTCTCTGTAAGTAATTACAGTCCAGCAACAGCGGCACAAAACCAACTAATCTTACATTTCTGTACAAAATACAGAAGAAACCATATATCTACAATTGTGCTGATGATTACACAGACCTAATAAAAATAATGAATTTTCTAGACCCTTAAAACCCTGAAAACCAAAAAAAAAATGAAAGAAAATTACCGGCCATGGAGCCCAAACAATTTCAATGTACAAAGTGCCTTGTGCTGGTGCGATGAAGCCAATGCATAATAACAGTCCTTTGGGCATGTCTGGGAAAGGGGGTTGCATTCACTATTCCCAGAATAACACCAAATAACTGGTAGAAGAATTCCTTCATCAAATATATGGCTGATGAAACAGAAATCATAGCTGCTAACTAAAGACAAAATGAAAGGTAGGTCAATAATAGACTGTATTTGGACCTCCAATAACCTAGTTGTGAGAAAGCTTCTGGGTATATGACTTTACAGATGTCCTCTATTGTATGTAAATAATCCAGAATATCAATGAGCATCACACCAACTTATATAAGTGCCAACCCAATGTATACCCACTTAGTATGTAGCTGAAGATGAGGACAACAGAAATGAACAATTACTGTGAAGTTGTGAACATCTCATGCACAAAATTGAGAAAGCTTCTGGGTATATGACTTTACAGATGTCCTCTGTTGTATGTAAATAATCCAGAATATCAATGAGCATCACACCAACTTATATAAGTGCCAACCCAATGTATACCCACTTAGTATGTAGCTGAAGATGAGGACAACAGAAATGAACAATTACTGTGAAGTTGTGAACATCTCATGCACAAAATTGCAGTCAATTAAGTCTAAAAGAAATGGAGTGAACTTTTCCTTACAATTTTCAGCAAAGTAGGGCATTTGTTAAAGAGTATTCTCCATTAAATTTCACTGCAAATTCAATATCGTTGAGACTTGAGTTTTATTAAATCAGACAATTAAACCACACTTACGGTTTGTGAAGGTATACTTTGTGATCATTAATACAGTTTCCTGTACCATAGGAAGACGACTGCACAAGAATGAATTCAAGGCTCGATCCTTTAGGGTGATTGTTTTAGTATACATATTAATGCTTCATAAATTTGGATGTAGATATTGGCTTTCAAATGGAATAAATGCTTTTGTTGGAAGCTTCAAACATTATCAGGTTGTCCATCCACCACAATCTTGAATGCACCATATGCTTGTTCATGGTCTCCTCTTGCTAAAAGCAATTGACCTTTTCCAACCCAAGTCGATGGCTCAAGCTTATCAATTCTACAAGCCTTAATCGTCTGTTGAAATCTAGAGTGTCCCCAAATGGGAGAGTGGGGCCAGCAACAACATTATATTTAGCAGCCATATTGGAGTATCTGACAAATGAGAGTAGAGATCTCAAGGTGAAGTGCATCACTCCAAGGCATCTCCAACTTGCTATTCGAGGAGATGAAGAGCTACACTTTGATCAAGGGTACCATAGCAGGTGGAGGTGTCATCCCTCACATTCACAAGTCGCTTATTAACAAATCTACCAAGAAAGATTAGCTTTTAATTTTTTTTACTTTAGGTAGTGATTAACTTCTCAACTTAGGGTATAAACTATAAAGTGAATGTATTGCTCATGTAAATAACTAGAAATCGAATTGTTTGCAGAAATGTGAATTGATTGTACTTATTTCAGTGACATGAAAGAAACAATCATATTTCTTGAAATCGGTCTGTTCAGGTAGTTTATAATATTATATGAAGTCGATTCAAAATTATCCTAACTGTTACAATTCACTTGAAGTTTGATATTCTCAAGGTATTGACTAATATCCATACACACACTTTTGAAACAAAACAACAAACTTAAGATGATGCTCTTTTAATGACTAATGATGGGAAAATAACTTCATAGGTTTGGAATAATTCTCAAATATTGACTCATGGAAAGAAATGAAACTGCTTTTCTGAAACAAATGAAATATGCTTTTCTTGCTTTTCTTTTTTCAGTTCGTTAATAGTAAGAAGGTAAATTTACAATGAAACTAGCCCTTGTAAATTCAAAAAGACAAAGGAAGACTATTAAACAAATTGCCTTCTAGTGTGCTTTTGGGAATTAAAGCGTCACATTAGAGAAGCAAATCTCAGAAGCAGCCATGATTACTTTTAATAGAGAAAAACCAAATGAAATTGGCCAAAAACAAATTCTTAGGAAACAATCCTGCTACTCTGGCAATGTCTTCATTTTAAGTGCTGAATCTAACTATTGTGTACTTGTCAGAAGCAATATAATCTGCCGTGCTATCCTATAAAACCTTTTCCATTTCTATGTGATGCCACTACCATGACACCTTTGACTGCCCTTAAAAGTGACAGTGCAATGGTATTTAGGCTACTTTCCAAATCATTGCAAACTGGAAATAGTAGAAGCATTTTAACTGAACATCGAATTCATTTAGGTCAAAAATTAATTTGCTTGTGATTGTTTTCAATTGTCACTTTTGATGTCGAATGGTTTTCTGTTGTGATTCAGGATGTGATCAGAAACACGGCACGATGTTGGATCAAACACCTAATCATTGTTACTTGCTGAAGGTTGTGATTATGTTTGTCCTTTCCGTATACAATATCTCAATAGTTATATATACATATTTCTGAAACTACCTACCTTGTTTCAACTGTGATTCACATTTCTATATTTGCCCTCAGTCAAGAAAATTACTTTAAAGCAATTATTATATCATACACCCAGCAATTGTGAGACACAGGGTCAATAATGCTTAGGAAAATATATAAAACTTTTAAAGCAATTATTATATCATACACCCAACAATTGTGAGACACGGGTCAATAATGCTCAGGAAAATATATAAAACTATCCATATTCCTTGCAGCCCCCTCGCAGAAGTTCTATTATCCATTCTCCTTGAGGCACCTCCAAGTAAAATTCAAAGTCAAAGTAATACTCATGGTAATACACATCATCTTCCATATTCACAAGCACACAACATAAAATAACTTCACTTGATACTTCCAATTTTTCCAACTCATCATCAATGTTTTGAGCACCAAATTTAACGATGTCAATGACTGCATCGGCGCCAATATCAGCTGCCTCAAAAAACAGATGTTTGTTTAAAGTTGATTCCGCTCCATCCACTGCTCTTCCAATCACAACACACTTTGACGGCACACTCTGAAATAAAAGACAAAATACTCTTAGTTCAAACATCATCCACGGTGAATTCTCTTCATTTGCAGATCACTTCAAACATCACTTCTGAAAATAAAGACTATCTTGTTTGAAGAAATAACAAAACAAAGCTGAGGATCAGTAATGAAATTTAGGCTCACTTCAAAAATACATTTATGATTTCCTACTAAAAAAGTGTATTCATATCATTATCCGTTGCAATTAACATCATTATCTCTTTGCATATGACCCCTTGCATACGGGGCATCCAACACTCAAACTTGGAAGCTTTTGTGGCTTCTTCTTGCACTTCTTTATTTTGTGGTTGCAACCATGTTTTCTGACTTTTTCAAAAACTTGTCAAACCATTTTCAACTCTCAATAATGATGCCATTCATTTGGTTTTTTCAATTGCTGCGGCAATTTCTCCAACTCCTTGTTTTAAAACATCAACATGGAACTTTCAATATCTTCACAATCTATAAATGTCTCATTAGAAAACAATTTCATTTGACTCAAAACACTTGTTATTCCTTTTGAACATCCATACTTTTTATGATTGATATCATTTTTCACATATGAAAATTTGTACAACCATTTGAACATAGTTGTAAGCTTCTTCCAACTTGGTCTATAGACCCATCCACAATCCATTCTTATGCAATCTGTCATTGATTCATTCTTCCAATCTTTGTTAAAACACATTTTCTCGCAATGATTCTTTAATCCACATATACTGCAAGGATGTAAATTCCAACACTTATCCTTGGTTTGACCTTTTCTATGGCAATGTGTACACTCAACACTTTTCATTTCTCAAATGAATTTACTTGCACTTGTAGCATCATTCCCCTTACTTGGGACATACTTGAGACTTTCATACTTTTGCCTCATTGTTGGCTCAATTGGATTTCTCATTCCTTGTTCGTGTTTTCCTAATCTTTGTCCTTTATATCCCATTCTTTTCATGATTTTCATACCAACATTGTTATAAAAAAAATAACATTTGCATAATAAAATTTAGATTCATTAACATGTTCATCTTTATCAATACATTCTTCTTCACAAATGATTTCAGCAAAGTTACACTTATCATTTGATTGATCAAAACACAAATCATTTGTATCACATGAAATGTCACATACAACTGGTTTTGTCTTCAAACAATCATTTTCTTGCTGCAATTTTAATATTACTTTCTTTTGAAAACTATTTTCTTCTTCTAATTTTTTCAGATTTTGTTCCAAATCTTCAACAAACTTCAACTTGTTTTGTATTTCCTTTTTTTCTTTTTCAAACAATTTTAATTTTTCTTCCAATTCTACATTTTTCCTTTTAACTTCAACCAATTCTTTACTCCATGCATCATTTTCACATATGATTTCATATTTCTCTTTTACTCTTTCTTTTAAACTTGCTAGATCAATTCTGAATTACATTTCTTAACATTTAATAACTCTTCTTCTAAGACATCTTTTGCAGTTACTAAATTTTCATTCTCTTTTTTAACTCTTTTTCCTAATTTCCCCATCTATAATTAACAACTTCAACTTACCTTACTTAATTTTATTACAGAGAGTTATCTTTCAACGGCTTCATGTGCCTTCACTCTATTTCTTCACAGTTTCCTTTGACTAATAAAACCCTTCAACAACTACAGTTGTTCTTACAATGTTAACGAAGTCTTCTTTCTTCTCTCCATGATCTTCTTAGTCTTCTCCCAATCTCTTTCAAACTTGAGTGTTTTCTTCTGACAGGCTCTGACAACTACTATCAAAATCTTTTTCCTTACAAGACTTTAATAACTGGCTTTCTTTTCTAACTCCAAATCACTTCACTTTGTGTTCATCGACAACATAAAATAAAAAATAGTGATGTCATTTCCGTCTTTTGTGGCTTTGGACTTTCCAAATGTAGTGACTCTTACTTCCTTTGTCTGGGGAATTTTTCTATGGTATTAGAACAACAGTCATTGACAGCTACACACTTGTCCTTGGTGACCTCTTCTAGCTCTATCTTGTGAGCTAGTTTCTTTTAATGGTTGGAGATCTTCTTGAATCGACTTCTTCACCAGCAAAACATGGTCGACGAGGCTTTCTCAACTTTGAGAACTTCTAGTAATGGCCTATAGTGACCTTCAATCAGTTTCTCAAATGGCTTCTCCACAAAACACCAAAATATCTGTCTTGGAGGAAGATTTCAAACAAATGATTGGGACTTCACAACACTGATCTAGGTCTAGCTTTATGGATAGGTGATGCACTTTCTTTTGATAGCTCCTCCTTTCTGGTGGATTTTTCTATCCTTCACAGCTTCTATACTTCAACCAACAACTATTTGTGTTGATAAACTCACAATTTCTCTTGTATCAGTTGTAGACACATAAAAATGACCTAGGCTTGCAAGCTCTATTCTCACCATTTTCTTCCTAGCATAATTAAGACATTTTAATTATGTCCTTGGTCCACTTTCGACTATTAATTAAATAATTCATAATTATTTAATTCATGTCTTTTTATTCTTCTTGATTATTAAATAAATAAATTTTATTTATTTATTTAATATGTCACTAATTGTCTAATGTCTTTCTATAATTAAATAAATTTCTTAATTTATTTAATTATCTTTGTCCACTAATTTTTTCTTGATTATTTAAATAAATAAATTTTATTTATTTATTTAAATACATCGTTAATTCTAAAAGTCTTTTTTTTTATTGCTAAGTGTTATCAAAGGGGATAGCACCCGTTTACATTGGTAACAAATGGAAGCATAAACCAACAAAAATATTGCTACTAGACTCCAAACTACATAACCACCCCTATTACATTAGCAAGTAATGGTAAATTACGGCCAAACTTCTACCCATTTCTACCGCCTTTGCTAGATAGCCCACACTAAACCAAGACTTCCTAGAACCCACGAACCTGACAAAGGCATCCATATTGGAGTTTATTACCCCTACACAATATACTTCCCACACATTTTCCACAAAGTTCTCCCTTGCCTCTACTTCAAACACCTCTCCCTCCTCATCGTCATAATCGTCGCTGGCTATGTCAAAGAATAGCCAAAGATTAAGCCATACCCACCTCATCCAATTCAAGGGTAGCATTCTCCACAATAGGAGCCTTAGTCTCCACCACAAATCCTCCAAGAAGCTTGACCATCCTCTCCCAAGAGCCAAAAATATCCACCAAGGGCCCGATCATTGTTTCATAGATCTTCCCATCGCACTAGTTCCGACCCTCCTGAAGCACCCCTTTCACCACACCCTTGATCACAACCAACACCACTAGACATTGAACATTGAAGAGATGATTTCATTGCACCTCTAGAGTCTCCTCAATGCAGAGGCAACTCAAGCCAAAAAAATGGACCATCCTAATCCCTTTGCACTGCACACACAACCCATAATGAGCATAGGATGTGTTTACCACCAACTGGCTCAAGCATATATAACGCCTCATTTAAAACATGTGGAGAGTTGCCACTATAGCAGCCAATAGCTTTTCAGGGACCAAATCCCCACCAAATTTTTCTCTAGAGGTCTTCCGCTACCACTGGCCACAAGCATGCAAATCGCGTACTTTGATTCATAGGTCCAGAGCAGCGCTGGGAAGATCACCACAAGACCCCATCTTGTCTTCATCAATGATGGCCTAGAGTCCCGACCACCGCTCAGTGGAAGAATCAACGTAGACCCCTGTTTCTTGAAAAAACACCCTAGTTCGCCAACAAATTTACTGCTTTGTTTGCTTCTTTGTACATGTGCATGAGGGAGAAGTCCATAAGCTTACCCAGAAGTGATTTAATCAACTCAATCCAGTTACCAATTTCCTCTAGTTTGGAGACTTCCCCAAGGAGATTTCCTGGATACAAATATGTGAATCCCCTTCAATTTCCACTATGTCAATGCCTTTTTGAATGCATAATTGGATGCCAAGTGCTAGTGCCTCCATCTTAGTGATGTTATTGGATTAGACTCCTAGATTTTTTTATGCTAGCCACACAGTTTCTATTTTTATCTCTAATTATGCAACCCACTCCAGCTCGTCCAAGGTTTCCTTTAGCAACCTCGTCAAAGTTAATTTTCCATTTTAACCTCACTAGTTGCAGCTAGTCTACATCTTTCCTATTGACCTTACTTAACCCAGTTGCCGGGGGCTTAGGAGCCTTGAGACTAGTCCATGCCTTCTGAACCTCCTCATCCCACCTCATGAACTTTTCCTTAGAACCGATGCTTGTTCTATTGTTTGTTGTCTCTATGATGGCTCCTTTAATTTTTGCTATAAGTTGGTCATAGCTTAGAGATGCCTCCTTGAAAATATTCCTATTCCTCTCCTTCCAAAAATTCCAGACCACCAATGATGGCGCCATTATCCAAATTCCATGCCAGTAACCATTCCTATTTGCAATCGGCCAATTGTTTAGAAAGTCCCACAACTTGGGTTGTCTTGGACCCTGTAGTCAAAAAGTCCCTTGCAACCAATCCCAACAAGAGGCAGCCATAGGACAGGTTAGGAACAAGTGATCCACTCCTTTTTCTTGTTCACATAGCACACACCTAGAAAGACCAGCGAACCTGATCCTTTTTAATCTTTCACCTGTAAGGCACCTTTGATGTAGGGCTACCCAAAAAAAAGCACGAGCTTTGGGCAACACATCTCACTTCTAGCAAAGTGTAGCCATCCACAACTTCTCCACACCTCGAGCTATTTGGAGTTGGTAACCCAATTTGGATGAATATTCCCCTGAAGTCGCCCCACACCAAATGATTGAATCCTCCCTATTGCTAAGATTGACCATTCTTTTGTTCAGTTCCTGAGCCACTACCTCCTTCAGTCCTTGTGTTAGCGGCAAGGCCTCAACATCTTTCCATTTGGTAAGCTCGCCAACCACATCATCTCCATTGCATACATAATCCACCACCTTGTACCCACATTCCTCCTGTAGCCTATCCACATGCTGGCCTAAATCAAACAAATCTGCCAAAATTTTGTGCCCATCCCAGGAATCTGTCCAGAACAATTTGCTTGCCTACCATCCCCAATTCTCCAAGAGAAATGGCTTGTGATTAAAGATCTGCAATTTGCAATGTACTTCCACATTGACGATCCTCCTTCTAGGTTTGCTATTGTTAAAGTTCTCAAGGGCTCCCAGCTATCCAAATATTTATCCTGTAGGATGCAACACCATAACTTCTTAGGTTGCTTATACATTTTCCAAATCAATTTGGCACCCAGGGCATTGTTTTGGAGTCTAACCTTCTAGCATCACCATCATCTTTAGTTCTACAAGCTGCATCCCATCCTATAAGTGGTATTCACTTTTCATTCTTAGAGCCTTCCCATAAGAACTTCCTCAAAACCTTTTCTATTTCACTCTCCACCTTAGTGGGTGCTTCATAACATGACATTGTGTATATGGGGATTGTAGAAAAGACAACTTTAGCCATTGTAATTTTCCCAACCAATGTGAACCAGTTGTTTTTCCACACCATTTCTTTACTCCTAAATTTACCAATCACCTCATCCTAGTGTTTTCTTTGCACACACCAGCAAAGATTTTCACCCCCAAGAGCTTTGATAGAAGTTTCCCCACTTGGAACCCCAAAATAGCAGTGATGGCCTGTTACAGCGACTACCTTGTGTTAAAAAAATAGATACGATTACAGGTATTTAATGCTTCTTATTGATGATTATTCTCGAATGACATGGGTTGCTTTTCTTAGAGAGAAAACTCAAGCTCTAGATAGGTTTAAAGTGTTCAAAGAAAAGGTAGAAAATGAGGTGAACCTAAGAATTAAATGTGTGAGATTTGATAGAGGAGGAGAATTCACTTCTAGTGAGTTTAATGCATTATGTGAAGAGCATGACATAAAAAGACACTTTTCTGCTCTGAGAACCCCTCAATAGAATGGAGTGGTTGAGAGAAAGAACTAGACTATACAAGAAGCTGCAAGAACCATGATGAAAGAATCCAATGTACCTGATGTGTACTAGAGAGAAGCAATACACACTACTATTTATGTTCTTAATAGAGTTCATATTAGAGGCAACAACACAAAGACTCCTTATGAGTTATGGACTGGTAAGGCTCCTACTATGAAGTACTTTAAGGTATTTAGAAGTAGATGTTACATTAAAAGAGGGGTAAAAGCACAAAGCTATGTCACACTTTATAAAGAAAATGACCAACACTGATCCAATTTTTAAACTTGAATCACTAAAAAGTGGCATAAATGTTTTGAATTTTGAAATGATGTAAACTAGTAATATATATATTGTTTAATATATTCTATATTTGTTTTTTTTTTTTAAAAAAATTATTTTAAACTAGTTTTAATAAATTAACACTATAATTTAGTTGTTGATAAAATTCTGAAAAATGAAGTTGCATGAATTTCAACTTTTTATAGTAATTTTTTTCCTTCAAAATTTTTGTGTGTATTTATAACTTGAAGTTTTAGTGCATGGATATTTTTTCCAATTTTGATAAATATATATTTTTAAAAAATATTAAAATGTGCATAAATCAAAAAATAGTTGTTTCCATGGGATGTCAACTTTCATATTAAATATTTATCTAAAATGGGAAAAAAATATACCATCTTGAAATAGATTCTTTTATCTAGTGCATCATATTTTTTTTCAATTTTTTTAATAATTTTAGTATTTTTCCTTGCATGGTAATGAATTTAAAATTTTATGTTGATAACCTACTTTTAGTAAAAATATAAATATAAATATAAATAATTAAACTATTAAAAATAAATATATTTTTAAAACTACACTTATGGATGATATGCAAAGGGTATTTTTATATTTTTTTAAATGTTATTTACATTAGGGGTTATTGAAACTTCAAGTTTTTAAAATAATTTTATTTTTTTGGTAAATTGGACTCAAAGTGGTGTTCTATATATTTTTAGCGAACAATTTTAGTTGAAAAAGTTGTGGAAGTATCTAACTTAGCTAGAATGAATCTTACTAGATCATATGTTTGACCAAAATTGATTTTAGTTAGAAATACTTAAATTCAATTGTGTTGATAAGTTGCCTAAAAGTGTCACACAACTTTATGCTTTTACCTAGAGATGATGAGAATCTTGGTAAGTTTGATGATAGATGTGATGAAGGAATTTTTCTTGGATACTCCACTACCAGCAAATCATATAGATACTTCAATAAAAGATTGAGGAAGATTGTGGAAAGTGCTAGTGTGAAGGTTGATGAGGATATACACAAACCTATTGAGATAAGTGAAGTTAAATCAAATGATCATATTCTCACACCAGTACCTAAGAGAATAAGGAAGAGGAAGAAGAGTAGACTAAAGAAGAAGAAGAAGAAAATCAACCAGAACCTGTTGTTAAGACTCCTAAGTATGTACAAAAATAATCATCCGAAAGAACAGATAATTGGAGATAAGAGTGAAGGTGTGAAGACAAGAAGTAAAGTAGTAGTTGAAGTAAATCTATGTTTACTTTCTAAAATTGAACTTAAGTCTGTGTGTGAAGCATGTGAAGATGAGAGTTGGGTTAGAGCTATGAAAGAAGAGTTGTAGCAAATAGAGAAGAATCAAACATGGGAATTGGTCCCTAGACCTATGAACAAGAATGTAATTGGTTCAAAATGGGTGTTCAAGAATAAGTTGAATGAAAGTGGTGAAGTTATAAGAAATAAAGAAAGACTTGTATGCAAGGGATACTCACAGGTTGAAGGCATAGACTTTGAAGAGACATTCGCCTTGGTGGCTAGAATGGAAGCTATTAGGATGTTTTTGGCATTTTCTGCCCACAAGAATTTCAAAGTATATCAGATGGATGTAAAGTCTACATTCTTGAATGGTGAATTGGAAGAAGTATACATGGAACAACCTTAAGTATTTCAATTATTAGAAAAACTAGATATGGTCTATAAGTTGAAGAAGGAATTATATGGATTGAAACAAGTTCCTAGAGCATGGTATGCAAGATTGGTTAGATATATGACACAACAAGGATCCAACAAAGGCTCTGTTGATAGCAATCTATACTTCAAAGTGCAAGGTAACAAAATTTTGATAGTAGTAGTGTATGTTGATGATATCATTTTTGAAGGAAATGAAGGTATGTGTAAGAGATTTGTAGAAGAAATGCAAAAGGAATTTGAAATTTCTATGATTGGTGAGCTGAATTTCTTTCTTGGTCTGCAAGTAAATCAAACTAATAAGGGGATATTCATTTCATAATCGAAATACATGAAAGAGATGTTGAAGAAGTTTTGAATGGATGACTCCAAACTAGTTAGTACTGTTATGGTGACCAGATGTAAGCTAAGTAAAGATGATGAATTTGTTATTTTTAAAGTTGATTAGAGAAAATATAGATCGATGATTGGTGGACTATTGTATCTTACTACTACTAGACCAGATATCATGCATGCAGTATGTTTAGTTGCCAGATTTCAAGTAGAACCTAAGGAGTCACATGTTACAACTATGAAGAGGATATTCAGATATCTTAAAGGTACACCAAATTATGGCTTATGGTATCCTAAGGATGTTGATTTCACTTTGAGTGCTTATACCGATGCAGATTCAGCTAGTTGTGTGAATGACTGAAAGAGTACCAATGGTTGTGCTTTATTTCTTAGTGGAAGATTGGTTTCATTGTTGAGTAAGAAACATGACTCAGTTTCTTTATCCACTGTAGACGTAGAATATATTGCTACAACATCCTACTATACATAGGTTTTGTGGATGAAGCAAACTCTGAAGGATATTGGAGTGATATGTGATGAGCCTATTCCTATTTTTTGTGATAATACAAGTGTTATAAACATTTAAAATAATACAGTAATGCATTCAAAAACAAAACATAAACCTATCAAATATCATTTTCTAAGAGAAAAGGTGTTGGAGAATAAAGTTAGGCTGGAGTATGTGTCAACAAAGGAATAGATTGCAAATATATTTACTAAGGATCTTCTGAAGGATACTTTTGAGCATCTTAGGGAGAGGTTGGGGATCATTGGCCCTCTGAACTAGGTGCACATGAAAGTGCATCAGTCCAGTGATTCCATAGATTCTTCATTTATTTGGACTAATGAATGGGTCTACTCCGCAGGGGGAGTAGAAAAGTTTTCATTGTTGCAGTATGAGTTGAATGGGTGCACACCTAATGGGGAGTGATTAGAGTTTTTGATCTTCTCCATTGATGTAAAAGGGGGAGAGATAATCAGGTGAAAAATAGTAGAAGAGAAAGAGAAAGTGTTATCCCAAAATATTTTTTGTAGATTGTGGTCTTTGATTGTTTTTCACATAATATGTTATCATCAATGACAAAGGGGGAGATTGTTGCAAGTATGAGCAAGATTGATGGTGTTGTCATTGATGTCAACACAGTTTAGAATGTTGCATATTGTGCATGTATAGTTGAGATGTTGTTAATATGTTGTGATTACGCGGAGCTATCCTTATGATGTTGCAGATGTGCTGAAATGATGGGTTACCAAGTGCTTTTGAGAAAATTAATAAAAAAAAGAAGTTAGAGTTATGTAAAAGTCCAGAATGTGCTCTGGTATGTGCTTCACATTTCTCCTGTATTGATCCCATGCTTTTCCAGATTTGATAGAAGGTTGATATTGAAGTTTTCTATGTTCTAGCAAAAGTGTTTATGGTCTTGTGCTCTGGAAGACTAGTTTTAGAGGTCCAAAATGTGTATTTGTGTAGACTTGATAGTCTAATAGAGAATGTTATGTATGAAGTTTGTTGCAAGATGATATAGATCTATTTGATGGCATCTGAGATGTGTACCAGTACTTGGTGAAATGTGTTGCATCGTCTATGTGTTGTCTTCTTGTTGGGAAGCATGTACTTCAATGTTCATTTGTGTTTTCATTAGGTTTGGCTAACTTGGTGTTTACACTTCATATGAAGAATTACAAATTTAATTAAGGAAGCCTATGGTTGATTTGAGATGTTGCATTTGGTCTTGGTTAAGTATTTAATTGGTCTACTCTCATTCCTTTCCACTGCGTGAATGTTGAGTTGCCGACCTAGTTTGAATTTATGAAATGAAGCATGTGTGGCCAACCTTGGAGAAATTTTCTAAGGCCGAACATGGTATAAATGCAAGTTGAGATGTGAAGTATTAGATGATGCAAATATAATGAAGTAAGCCACAAGTGAAGAGCAGAGTTGTGTGAAAGTGAGTTGAGGCAACATTACTTTATTGTGTTGGATTCTTGAAAGCAGTGAGCTAAAGGTTACTGCAATTTTCTAATCAAGGCTACGAATGTGTGTAAATTGTTGTGGTGGATCTTTCTGTTATCTTTTGTATCTATAGGCAGTGAGCCTCCATGTTGGATAGTGAGTCCTTTCTATTGAAAGTGAGTCCCTTCTATAGGTAGTGAGCCTTTATATTCAGGAAGTGAGCTTTTGTATTTGGTTTTGTTGTTACTTTATATTGTGAGTTAATCCTCACCGTGGTTTTTCCCTCATTGGGTTTTCCACGTACAATCTGGTGTTCATTATATTTATTTTTCTTTCTGTCATTTGTATTTCATGTTCATACTTAATAATAGATTAGTGCAGTTGTGAAGTTGATAAGTATTTTAAGTTTTATGTTTAAATTTGGTGATAAATGATTCACCCCCCCTCTTAATTATCTTGTACCTTTTAACACTTTGATCTTATGGGCTTGGACTCTCCTCAAATTGTCCTTTGCAATGACGAGCTCTTCATAAATTCTTTCATTCTTGGGGTCTAGTTGGATCAAGGATTCAACCTAGAAAAGCTTGTCATGAATTTCTTTCTCCTCTCTCCTATCATCCATAGCTTTTTTCTTCCCAATAGTTTGGAAGAACTTTCTCTAGCATAAAATGTTTTGGTACCACCTTTCAATAGCTATTAAATTATCTTTCAACATCCATTTTTTGATTTCCCTAAGAGAGATTATAGCATCTTTATGGTCATTATCCTTCAAGAGACGTGTATTCAACATGATGCTATCTCTCTTTTTACCTTCCTTGGGATTGCTTTGGTTTATGATAAGGTTTTCCCTTATAGGGTGATGATTTGAAAGAGTGTAAGGGTACACATTTACTTTAATACCTTTATTATTTGGAATAAAAGTAACCAAGTCCTTGTTGGCATAGAACCTATCCAATCTACAATATATCCTTTTATTGCCCTTTTGGGAATTGTAGTAGGTAAACTATATACCTTTTTAGTTTCTTCTACCACCTTTCATTGGGTCAATTATGCCTTGTTTGGCTTTCATCCTTTTCCAATATAATTTCTCATTTCCTTTCCACACCATGTCCAGGCCACCCCACTTATCCTCGATTTTCTCAATCATGTTAAAGTTCCCTCCAAGGATCCAAGGGATGTCTGGCAGGTATGAGATCCATTTCTAAAGCTTATTTTATCTTTATGATCATTGGGGGAATAAAAAAAGCAAATTCCCACTTTATCAGAATCTTTTTTTAAGGCTGATCCACAATGCCCTATTACAATGTGAGAAAATATGACTAGTTACATAACCATTCCACTGGTTAGATATTAAGATGGTGCCTCCAGCTCTCCCCCTTCATGAAAGTGGAGTAATGAGTGGAATTATTCCAAATAAACTTCTAGTTTGTGTCCAAGGTGAAACTTGTGGCCTTGGTTTCTTGGAGGAGTACAATATATTTTTTCCTTTCAAGATTAAGGAATCTTCTAATAACATATTTTATGTTTGAGGATTCAAGACCACAAACATTCCATGAAATGTAGTTTTAAGGTTCATTTTCAACACTCATTGGATTTTCCTCTAGTTCATTCTTGAAATGCTCAAAGAATTTAGGAAGCTTGTCCTCCACCTCTAACTTATTGGAGGTAGGAGATTTGATTACAAGGATTTTTTTCCTTTTATTTCTAGCAATTTGGATACCACCCCCACTAGCCAACATAGGTTTGTTGTATTTCTAGGGCCTTCCTGGGCCAACTTTGGATTTCTGCACTTGGTCAAACTAAAAAGCATTAGAATTCTCATTGTTCTAGCATCATATTCTCCTAGAGGATTCCAAATTACTTAAGCATTTGGATTTAGTGTTTTTCTTTTCTTTAGTTATCTTCTCTTTTCAAATTGTTAAAAGGTTCTAAGACAACCAAGAGGGGGGGGTGAATCAATTGTCACAAAATTCAAACATAAATATTTGAATACTTATCAACTTCACAACCATTCTATTCTACAATTAAGTATGAATATGGAATGCAAATAAGAGAGAGCAATAATAACACAATAGACACTATATTTATGTGGAAAACCCAATAAGGGAAAAACCACAGTGAGGATTAGCTCACAATATATAGTTATTTCAATACTGCTTACAAAAGAGGCTCACTGCCAAGGGATCACTACCAGAAAGAGGACAAAGTGTCTAGATTTAAAAAGCTCACTACTTACAAAAAGGAATCACTATCCAACAAGGAGGCTCATTGTCTACAACAGATTACAAAAACAAAATGTTGGCTTCACAGCCAAAGTGAACTAAAGAAAATGCACCTAACATGTGCTGATGTAGTTTTGGTGATGCTCAATAAATAGACTTAACACACTTCATTATTTTCTCTCAACTTCACTTCACATTGTCTTCATCTATCTTTTCTTGTCATACATCAATCTCAAAATTATCCAGTATATATATCTAACTCATCTGCAAGAATCAATTAGGTCAACCTAATTGGATGCAATTCAAAAAGATAATTGTCAGCTTCATACAAAGCTTCTCTGAAATGTAATCCAAGTGTATAACATGCTACAATATGTTGGCATGTACCAAAGATA